>CAJQZJ010014103.1:1736376-1814305 GCA_907164525.1 Lophiomys imhausi | reverse complement strand
TCCTCCTCCTCCTCCTCCTCCTCCTCCTCCTCCTCCTTCTTCTTCTTCATTATGGTGAAATAGTTAATGTTCATGATTGTAAAACTCAATCATGTAAGGTACCAATTTTGTACAAATGAGTATTATTTATCCAAACATAGCAAGCAATGATAATTATTATTATCATTATTTCAGGAGAAAGAATTTGAAGTTTACCTCAGTGGTAACTTATGCTCCTAAAAACTGCTCTCAAAAATATCAGAGGATCTTACAGAGGCTGACAATTTCTGAATCTTTCATCTCTATAGCAACTTGGCCAGATGGTACTCCATAAACTACTTCCTGTTTGAAGGGACTCCATTTTTTTTTACCATATTTCTTTATATTATATAGTATGTCATCTTGATAAGTGGTTGTGTAAGTCATTCAACATTGGCCTTTGAAATTAGATTTCTTATTTTGGCTTATGAAACATTTTTTCATCAGGATAGCTTGCTATGTTTGGATAAATAATACTCATTTGTACAAAATTGGTACCTTACATGATTGAGTTTTACAATCATGAACATTAACTATTTCACCATTTGCTATTCTTTTTTATCAGCTTCCTATTCTTTTATAGGGATTTGTAGTTACCATTGTAATTTTTGCCAGACTTTGGATTTATTCTTGAGTCTGTTTTTGTAGCTACTATCCTGTACCATTTATTGTTATATTTTTCAGTTAAATACATAACTTCAATTGATATTAGTTTCTTATGCTGAAATTTTCTGCAAGGAACTTGGCAAATTCACTCATTAATTCTGGTTGTTTTTTGGATGTAATTTGGGGTTTATTATATATAAAATAATGTAATTTGAAGATCTGTACATAATAAGAATTGTATTGCTTTGAGTATCATACTTTCTCTAATCTTACACTTCCTTTCTAAAGACTATTTCACTGTCTGAATTTCATAGTCAAGTACTGAACTGAATACAAGAAAGCTATTGTCTTTCAGTTGATGGCAGAAGGAAAGTTTTCAATAATTTATTAGATAAAAAAATTGTTTCAGACATTTTATAAACATATTTTATGGTTGTAAGAAATGTCTACTTTATAAAAATTTCTCTATCATTTTCTTGAACAGACATTTGATTTTTATCAAATGCTTTTCCTAAATTTATTGGATCAATCATGTGATATTTCCATAATTCAACTAATTTTGTGATGTTCACTGACTTATTTTATACTGAAAAATCAACCTTGCATTTGTGAGATATCTCATGACATTGTTATTATATATCCCCACATTTAATTTTCTGAGACTTTGTCTAGCAATATTATATTTTTACTCCTGAAAGTGACTAGGACTTGGTTTCCTTATCTTGTAATATTCATGTCAGGTTTTCAGAATAAGTTATGCAATGATTTTGCTAGATGAATGGCCACCAAATTCCTTCTTTTCCTACTCTGTTTGCATTGTGCTTCCAAAGAACAGACTCTCTTACTGGGAAAGTCTTTGTTTAACATTTAGGAGAATGTTACTTATTTGGAAAATTTTGGTAAAGTATGTTTTTCCAATATATGCTTAGCTTATCAATTTTTACTTTTTGAATGTTTTTTAAGCTTAGTTTGCTCTTTTCCTTTTTTAAAAAGTACATTTATTTATTAATTCAAGTTACATCTCAATCACAGCCCCCTCCCTTCTTCCTTGCCAGTCCCACCCTCCCAACCTCTACCTCCTCTCCCACCTATCCTACTCCTCTGGTGTGGGGGACCCACACATATCAGCCCCCCTCAGTTCATCATTCACATGAAGGCTAAGAGCTTCTTCTTGCTCTGGGGCCTGGCTTGGCAGCTCCACTAGGGTAATGTGTCCCTCTAACAGGTGACAAAGTCCATGACTGAGACGGCCTTTCCCCTACTTGTTAAGGGATCTGTATGAAGACCAAGTTGCCCATCCTCTATATTTGTATTATTTGTATGGGGGGGGGGGGTCTAGGTCAAGTCTAAGCCTTCTTTTCCTTTTATTTTGGTTAGTGTTTCCGTCGCTGTAAGCCTCTAAGGGCCTAGGTTAGTTGGTTCTGTTGATCTTCATGTGTTGATATTGTCCTCTCCTCTCTTTCCTTCTCTGTCTCATATAAGGCTCCCAGAGCTCCACCTAATGTTCCTTAAACCTCAGTAATAGTTGATAATACTAT
The DNA here is from genome assembly GCA_907164525.1 of Lophiomys imhausi. Classification (NCBI taxonomy): domain Eukaryota; kingdom Metazoa; phylum Chordata; class Mammalia; order Rodentia; family Muridae; genus Lophiomys; species Lophiomys imhausi. The sequence goes on along the minus strand of CAJQZJ010014103.1, from coordinate 1,812,143 downwards.
TGTATTGGTCATTTAACCTTTTATATAAATCTTTAGATTTTCCTTTACATACTACTTTAGTTTAGCCCAACAAATTTTGACTGACATGTTGTGTACCACTTGGATCTTTAAAATACATTTTCATTCTAATCTTCTGTTTGAGCTTTGATGATTTAGACATTTACTGCTTGCTTTCAATGAATTGCGGGATTTTTCTCCCTTTGCATTTTTGCTGTTTATTTCTAATTTGATGAATTGGAGATATCTCCCTTCACATTCTTGCTGTTTAATTCTAATTTAATTTTCTAACTGTAAAGCTATTTTAAGTTGTTTTGAATCACAACTTATTTTTAACTTTTTAAATAATTTAAAGCTCTGCAGGGGAAAAATGTGATTATTTCTGCATTTTGTGATCTGCTAGTCACATCATTCATTTAATTCTTAAGCTTTGATACATAGTATACATATTTGATACACACACATTTTATACATATATGTAAAATACATAGTTCAGGTACTAATAATTATTTAATATTTTATAGATTCTGGTTCTGGTGAAAGTATGCTCATCTACTTTACTGAAACTAATAAATGTACTTATAATTAATTTTTTGACATCTAAATCAGTTTTTGTTTTTTCTTGGACTTGGCCATTTTGCCCCATTATCTTGACATGACTAGTAATTTTTCTTATATCCAGGCACTGTTTGGAGACTTTAAGGTGATAAGAGGCCCTGATTGGTGCTCTCTTCCAACCAGGATACTGACTCAAAGTCTGGAGAGTGTCCATGGATACTCTTCTAAGGCTGACCTTGAACTGCACTGTGTCCTTGATCTTTGAGGTTGCAGAAAGCTCTTATTATCTTCTTATCCCAGAGTCATGAGTTTACATCCTTGAATTCCCTTCCTGTTCAGTGTCTTGGACCTATCCCAGTCTGTTTCAGGAGCTGCAAATTCCAACTTTGTGTCTGTCTCTCTTTAACACTGCAGAAACCTGGCTTCAGATTTCCAGTATTTCAGCTACAAATCTCTGCTCATTCTTCCAGTTTTGTGGTTTTCATCACTGGCCATATATGAGAGACAAAGCAGCCCTGGCACTCGATCCAGTTCTCTGTGCTTTCCTTTTTTTCAGAAAGGCTGAACTCTTTGGTCGTATCTGTCTAATGACACTGTTATGTGATGCCTCTCGACAGTCCTGAGCTTCAGAAGCACAGCTTCTTACCCATCTCATTGACATATTATCAGAAGGAGAAGCAGTCAGAAATGAAATTACTTCCACAAAAATTAAAAAAAAAATAGTCACAATGCCCACATGCCATACTTCAAATATGTAATATATTTTCCATATGACAAACACCATTAAAATTGTTAATTTCTTGAGTTAATATACTTAATTTTAACACTTCCCCTATCATGTTTAATGTAATTTATGAGTCTTTTTTTTCTGACTATAGCTCACAGTTTTAAAGTAACATTTCATTTTTTGACATCTTAAATGATATATTAGGATTTTTATTTCGAAAAGAAAAACATGGGGAATTTGTATCATTCCTTATAGTCACATTTATTCTATTGAATAAAAACAGTTAAGTCATGGGAAATGAGAATTTCCTGTTTCATTTCCCTTTCACTTATTTTTCTCCTTTGAATAAAAACAGCTTTTCCTCTGATTCTTCTTGTCATTTTTTTTCCTGTGTAGTGAATTTTACCATTGAAGTCCACTGCATTCGCACCATTTTACAGGATCCAAGAATACCCTCTTTGTGCCCTAAAATTACTATTTCTCACTGTTTTCCAGATCTGGCGTGTTTTGATGAAATTGCTTGCACAGAAGCTAGTACGTTACCTTGCTTCATGGCTTCCCATGACTCTTTTCTGCTGTATTTCCTAGGTCATCTCTTGTGATTAACACTTTCTCTTCACCCTCTTTATTTTCTACCTCTTCTGAAAATTATTTTAACACTTGCTGAATCATCTTTTGACAGTAACTAATTTGTGACATTTGAAGTAGAAGCAACTCTTTTTAATTTTTTTGTGTGTGTATCTGTTCACATGTGTGAGGGTAAACATATGTGTACATATGGAATGCAGAGGTCGACATGGATGTCTTCTCTGTCATTCTTCACTTTATTTTTTTGAGATTGGTTCTCTCATTGAGCCTGGTAAATGGATATCCAGGTACACTAGATTGTAGTGAGAATTTTGGTTTCTTTAAAAACTCAGTTATGCTATGTGAATGTTTTTGTATTAATCCCAGGTGTGGGATATAGGGATGCTTCAGATTGTCCACAGCCATTAACTATGATTTTCTTGTGCTCTAGGAGAGATGTGAATTTTACCTTCTGCAGGTAGTTTAATTCTAGGGACTCTGGAGAGGGTATAAGTTGGAGAGTCTTGAGAGGGCCTATAATGGCTGCTGCTCCCCATGCTGCTGCTGCTGCTGCTGGTGGTGGTGGTCCTTATCGGTGCCAGTTCCTGTTGCTGTGTTAGCTGTTGCATTTGCTGGTTTGCTGGATTTCTGAATATCTGACGACTAAGATTGGACTTGCCCTTAGGAACCCAATGTCCCTGATCAGCAGGAAGTAGTCTAAAGATGTCTATGCCCCCTTTCCCCTCTAACTTGCTTTCTCACCTACCTAGGGTTAGGGGTTTGGAAGAAATTGGGGTGGAGAAAGGTGGTAATTAGAGTAGCCCAAAAAAGTATGCCTATACTAGCTGTCTATCAAGCCCCAAGGTTCCACTTGGTTCCATGTTACCAGTGCTGGACTGGTAAGAGTGTGCCACATGCTGGGCCTTTGGCGTGCAATGGGTCTAACTCAGTTCTTCATGCTCATAATTCTAGCACTGGGGAGGCTGAGACAGGAAGATCCCTGGAGCTAACAGTCAACCAAATTGAATAACATGCTTCAGATTCAGTGAAGAGAACCTGTGTAAAAAACAAATCAAACAAACAAAAACAAAAACAAGTGTGATGGGAAAAGGCACTCTGTGTCACCATATGGACTCCATAAGCACACACATGGGTTTATATAGCTTTACCCACATATGTGCACATGCAGGGATGTATACACACACACACACACACACACACCATACATATACATACATCACAGACTCTATTCATATAAAATTTGATATCTCTTTGTATTTCCTTCTATGTCCCCTTGAATCCTCTTCTTGATTATGTCTCATACCTACTATATAATAAATGCACTGCTGTTTACATTGTACGTCACTCATACTGTACTGTAGAGTCCAACTCATTTTAAAGTGTGGGTTCCCCTCGGAATCAGCATCGTGCCTTGATTAGTTTTATTAATCCTTTAATCACTGAATGTATGTGTGTTAATTTGATTAAAATGAAGAGCTAAGTAGAATGTCTATGAAATTAATCATGAAACACCAGTTGAATTGCTCTGATAAACAGAATATGTATTGTGTTTCATTTTCAATAGATCCCTTAACTGCTGGCTACTTCCTGATGCTGTGATCACCTTGGCAAGGTGTGAAAACTGTACACTTTTTTCCAGTATTAACTGAGTCAGCCTTATTACTCTCAGAGATTCTCAGTGAAGTTAAAGGTTGTATGTAAATATGTAGTGAACTAGTAAGGATTTTTGGAATGTAGATTGGCCTGGCACATGGCTGGGTATGGTTCTGGGCACACAGATGCAATTGGTAATGCCTGGGAAACGGAGAGAAAGGGCTTTTGCCTTTCTCTGCCGCTATTCAAAAGACATACAGAGTAACCGAAATGGTTGGAGCCCAGATTGGACCGGTGAAGCCTACGGGTGGTGCCATCTTGAGGGGTACGGCTACAAAACCAAAGAGAGAGCGCCCTGTGGAGTAATGTGGCCAAGGATCTGGAAAGAACGGTGAGAGAGCCCAGGAGCTGTGAGTTACAGCGAGAAACCTTGAGATCCATGCCTGTTTAAGCCTGAGAGAGGGAACCCCAAAAGGAGAGAGATATCAGCTCAAGAGACCACAGGGTGCGAACTGATTCATGCCATCTTCCGGTCCCGAGGCCGTGGTAATATAGCAGGAGTCCTGAGATTCAGCATGGAAACTGAGACCAGCTGAGAAGGCAGGAGGCAAAGGCTAAGAGAAAGCCACAAAGACGGAAGGCAGCAGGAGCAGAGCAGACTAAGGTATACCAGCAAATGAGTGATCTGTGAGGTGTGCACGGGCTGAGGAGAACAGAGAAATGACAGTAATGGTGGCCTGAGGAAAGCCGGGACTGGCTGGTGCCACAACAGCAGGGGCAGAGCAACTGAGGTGGGTGGCAGGGAGGGTCAGGCACCAGCCCTGGGCATAAGGCATGTACACGCTCTGAAACTGCAGCGAACAGATGGTAAGAGACGAAAACAGGCATGAGAGTGACCCCTGTCACATGAGGGTGTTGCAAGGCTTAGATGAGTGAATAGGCTCCAGCAAGGCGACAACACTAAAGACGAGGCCACGAGGTACAGCACCTGCGCTGAGGGGTTCAGCTAGTTCAAATGGTGGCCTGAGGTGTCCATGGACAGTCTCAGCTGACTGGAGCTAGCCTCAAGATGAGAGGTTGAAGCAGCCTGGCCACATGAGCTGGTGAGTGATGCTAGCCCTGAGCCTGACAAAAAAGCTCAAACCTAAGTTGAAATAAGACTGCCATAACTATGCCAGAGCCAGACTGCTGAGTGACTGTTTGCGGTGTTCCTGTACACCGACAACAAACCAAGCTGCCCTCATGGACCCGCGCTAGAGAATCTTCATATCCTCTCAAAAGGGTTAAAGTACGATTGTTTAAGTGTTGTTAGGTACAAGGTGTTGTTAGGTTATAGGTTTACTAGCTATTAATAAATATAGTTTAATAAAATTTCATTTACATAAATGTGATGCACATGCTTTTGTAGCTCTTATTCCAAAGTACAGGGTTGTTTTTTTTTTTTTTTTCATGAATCTTGCTGGCTTGTTTTCATGATTCATTTATACATTTCTCAAAAGTAGAGTGCTTATGAAATTTGTCATGAGACACTGGCTGAGTTGCTTTAGTTTACACAGTAAGTATTGTATTTCATTTCCAGCAGATTTAAATTCTGGACAGTTAAATTCTGGAAGGCCTGCATTTATTTTACAAAATAGTGAGGTTTTTTTTAATGACATTCTCACGTATGTTTGTCATGATTTTTGTTCCTACTTTCCTTTACCTTCTCTGTGTCTCCAATTCCTCTCTTCCACCAATCTATAACTTAGTAGGGACACATATTAGCCTATGTTCTTTTTAAGTATATCTGTTTTTATTTAAAAACAAAATTATTTAATTGGATGATAACTATTTATTATTTTGTAGGAATTTTCTTGTCCAAAGTTAGATATTTGGACACTTTTCTAGATGCATTTGAAACAATCAAACAAAGGGTCCAAGGTTTTTCCACTAATGTCTTGTTTTGTTTTTTGTTGTTGTTTTATTCTAGTAAGTAAATAGCTACCATATCTTGGGATATTCCATAAATTTATCAGTTTATAATTTTTCAGAGCTTGAGGCAACATTATGACTCTTATTTTTTTATTTTTAAGTTTCTCATTCAAGATGGAAATAATAAATACAAACACATAACAATTATTATACAAAGCATTGAAGTCTGTTATTGACAAAAATGTTTTAAAAAGCAAGCATGTAAGTGAAATAAAGCTCAAAATGTAGATTTTCACATTATCTCACCATGTGGGTAAAATATGACATAAAAAAAGATAATAAAATTGAGAAGATGGGTTGTCAGGCCTGGCTGTGCCCTGTTCTAGTTACTTTGTGTTGAACAAGCCTTGGTTTCCAGGTTGTGGTTGTTCCTGAATGATTCTATTGTTCTGGAAGGGCCATTGACTCTCTCTTGAGTACAAATGCAGAGGTTGGAAGTATGCTACATTTAGGTTGTGCAAATGAATGTCCAGGACCTTTTCAGGGTGAATCCTAAGATGCAGACTCAATCTCTAACTCATTCAGATATATACAACATTATCACTTATGGGCTTATAGAAGTAAGCCAAGAACAAGTGGACAGCTAAGAATATCAAAACCAGAAAAATCAGGTCTTCCAGTTTACAGGACACATCTGATTCAAGCATGCCAGCTGAGGCTTGAGGAACTTGGGCAGTTCTGCCTGCCTCAGGGTTTGTAACACTTGTTAGCTACTCCTCTGTCTGTTCCTTGGCTCTGTATGAATTGTCTGCTTCTCAGCCCCAATGCAGTTTCTCTGACCCTTACCTGCAGGGTTTTTTTAAGGCTTTTGTAAAAGTCTCTCTCACAGGTATGTATGTATCACTCTGTCAAGAATCTGTGGTTTGAAAATTAATATTAATAATTAAGATTAGAATTTAAAACACTGTAACAAACTTCACATTGGGATATCTGAGATGAAATCCAGATTACTTGGTGATTTACAACCAATGAGACCAACAGAGCCTGGGAGTTCATATTTATTATTTTTATTCAATAATCTCTGATGTCGTGCGAAGACACAGACTTGTTTCTGATGGAGCATGCTCCTGACAGTGTGAGGGATAAGAATGGAACCAGTAAAGAGAAGGACAGGTGTGGTCATTAAGGTCACTGGACGATTGTAGTACATGTATGAAAGTACTGTAATGAAACGCACGAGTTTATTTAATCAATGCACACTGACTAATAGACAATGAAAAGATCAGAGAGAGGGATAGTTCAGCAGTTAAGAATGTGCATTGCTCTTGAAGAAGTGACGAGTTCAGTTCCCATCTAATCAGTCTACTCACCATTGCTTATAATTTGATCTGTAGGGGTTTTTTACACTCACTGATGGGCATATATGCACTCCTTGGGCATATATGCACACATAGACACATATACACATACAAACTTTGTACCTTGTTAAAAATAGAAACAAATATTAAAAGGAAAAATAAATATACAATAAAGAAATATATCCATGGCATTTATATATATTTTTTAATATTGAAAACTCAAAACATATAACTGAGGAGTAGATACAATTTCATTTGTGTAATATACTCTAGTTATGGTTTGTATCAATAAAAACAATGAGATTACTGAAAGTAAGGTAGAGAAGCATAATGGAAAAGAATCATAGAAATAAAATGTCATTGCTTTAAGTCTTATTTAGCTTTGAAACCTATCAAGAGCATGCCCTGGAGCAAATCACTTGTTTGAGCTTCTGTATCTTACATTGTTGAAGAGAGCTAATGATAGAATCCAGACTTTTTCCTTTTGATTTGTTCAACTAAAATAAAGAATGGTCAGTCACATCTTTAAGGAAGAAGAATCTCTCACAGAGTTTCAGGTTTTCATTGTGTTCCTTATTTGTTTATACGGACACAGAAATTTACTGTTGCTCTCGTTACAGTGAGCCAGGTGAGATGGAAACATGAACAGTGATGGTGTCATCACCATCACTACCACTAACCATTGATATCATCATCATCATCATCATCATCATCATCATCATCATCATCACAGCATTCTTTCATTCTAAGTACTACATTGATTGAGAAATACTTATGAGTGAAAAGACTCAAATGTCAACTTTTCAGTGATTAAAAACAGATGTGGATAATAACTATAAATGAGTCTCCTAGAGTGCTGCCCCCCTCCTACTAATTAAATAATGTTCACCTACAAGAAAATAAGGAGCTCAGGAAGAAACCTTGCTACCGCTATGAGAGGATTTCAGTGTACTCTACAACACTGGTTCAAAGCCCTCTACATTCTCATTGGTAAGAGACTCCAACCTTCTAGAAGAAAATCAGTGCCCATGTACAGGAGCAACAATGTATGCTGGAGAATGCCCTAGTCCTGCACATAGAATATCAAAAATAAGAAATGAGAGCAATAACTTTAATAACTTACCACTCCTGAGTAGAAGGATGTGCTGGGAGCTTCATGTCATACATTTTCTTTTTCCTCTCATGGATAAGTTAATCTCTAAGACTTGTAAGGGTAGTTATTTGTGAAAACCATACAAAAAGAGTCATAAGTTGGCAACCCAAAACTCTTACTTCCAAGAGAGTGGAGTGGAGTGTCACCTTTCTTATAAGCCTGGTATGACTCACTCTGTGTTTCATAGTTTTATATCAACTTCACATAAGCTAAAGTCATTTGGGAGGAGAGAACCTCAACTAAAAAATACCATAAGATTAGGCTGTAGGTGATCCTGTAGAACATTTTCTTAATTAGTGATCAATGGGGGAGGGGTCATCCCATTGTGGGTGGTGCCACTCCTTGGGTGGTGGTCCTGGGTCCTATAAAAACACAGGCTAAGCAAGCCATGTAAAGAAGTCAGTAAACAGTACCCCTCGATGGCTTCTGCATCAGGTCCTGGGTCCAGTTCCTGCCCTGTGTTTGAGTTCTTGTCCTGACTTCCTTCAGTGCTGAACAGTGATAGGGAAGCAGAAGCCAAATAAACCCTTTCCTTCCCAAGTTGCACTGGTCATGGCGTTTCCTGACAGCAATAATTAATAATTAACCAAGACACATTCTTATAGAATTTATTGTTTCTTCTAATTTATAGGTAAAATCTTTGAGTCTACACTCTTTCAGTGACTGAATCATAGCGCAAAGATTGAAATTCAAATGTATTTTTGAGTAATCAAGAGGGCAGATTGCAACAAACTGATATGGACAGAGGTTAGGATGCCACAACTGCATAGGACCAATAACTACACACAAATATTTATTTCTGATGATCATTATGCAAATGAAATTAGCTATTATATGTGAAAGTGATTGGTGAATGTAAAGTGCAACAAGTGCTGAGCATTGCTGCCATTACTATTTCTGTGCATAACTTCCTGCTTTATAAAATATGGCCAAAGATTTTCTCACATTTGCTATGTCTCAGATTGCTGTGGGAATGAAACACAATATTGTGCCAGAAGTCCTTTGTAAGATATAAAGTACCATACAAATGAAAGTTACCTTTATTGATTTGTGCATTTAATTTTAGTTCTCAAACACAAGCTAGTTAGTTAATGCTCTAATGATGAAAATTTGAACTACAAAATCGACTAGGAAATTCTGGAGTAAAGTAAATAGAGGTTGAGACCATCATTTCCAGGGGGGTTGGTGGAGAATTTATCAAGAAACTGATTAGACTAATTGAACATGGCCTGATATTGATTTTGCAGTTTCTTTTTACTTCAGCTGAGAATGCAGATAAGCTAAAAGGTGTGGACACTAGAAAGCAGAGCTGAAAATACAATTCATCAACTTGAGAGCTCTCTCACCACTCAAAAAGGTGATCCTTTGGAATCATTAAGAACTGTGTTAAAAATTCAACATATCAGGCACCCCCTGCAGACCTACTCAATCAGAATCTGCAGTTTAACAAGCCCTGGTTTATTTCTATTTATGAGTTTATTTATGAGTTCTATAAAAATATAGGAAGCTTCACCATTTATAGTATTCACAATATACTTAGTTAATATCTTTAACATTTAACTCCATGTTCTATAATAGTTACTATTTAAAAATAAAAATACTAGACCACTGTGCAGATTACAAATCTTTTATGTTATATTTGTACTTTATTTTTCTTAGTTAACATATTTATTCCCCTTCAATGCCCGATATGTATTCATTCATTCATTCAATAACCATGTTTTGAATGGTTATAATGTTCCCAACACTCTGCTCAATTCTGAGTTTACAGTGGAAATGAGACAGTCTGGTTTCCCTATAGCATGGGGATATTTAAGTTCAGTTGTAAGAAAACAAGAATACATAATAAACAAAGAAAAACAAAGTAAAGATGTTGAACGTAACACCAGAGAAGTATATAGATGCTACTTAGAGAACTTACCTTGGCATGCCACCATAGCTGAGAGTGTTTCCTCAGCTTAGAAGACTGAGCAGGCATCCCATTCAAGAGCTGAGCAAGAGTGGTGTTAACTAAACACTTAAAGACTAAATGGGCTTGGCATCTTCAGAAATCTCAATGGAAGCTACATTGTCTGCAGCCGGATGAATGGATTTGTGAATTAAATATGCCCAGATCAGGCAATCTTGCAAGTGTGGTTTTCACATCTGTCACTGAAGTATGACTGGCAGTCATTAGTGTACAATAGGCAGATGGGGAAAAGTGAAAATGGACAACTACACCCAGAACATAGTTGATTTACATGATGAAAACCTCAGTCCATTGTTTCTGTGGAGTGGACTGTGAGTTTAGTGGGACACAGTACAAGCTTGGGAGGGTAACTCAGAGGCTTTGGATGAAGATGAGAGATGGGTTTTAGGAGTATTTCTTTGTACCCATATCTGTGCCATCAGCGTCATTTGTAGTTGTCACCTTTTCTGCCTTCCAGGGCATGTCCCCTCCCTGAAGCTGGCTTCTGCTCACACAGGCACCAGCTGGAGACTGGAGGAAGGCAGGATGTCCCTTGCAGGTACAGCTGTCATCCGTGGCACTAGTTCACTCCTGACTGGCTTGTTCTGCTTCCAGACTCTACCAGATGTCATTAGACTGTTAAGTCCCCATAACACCTTGTTCTCCCTTGGCCTACTGACAATATTTGTGTTGCCTCACCAACTTTTGTTCAGCATCTCAACTCTTTCATCACCTGTGTAACCATTTCTCTGCATTAGATTTTCTTGGCTTTGGTCATGTAACTAGCGTTCCTTTCCTGCTTAGATCCTGATGGATACAAACAATAATAAGTAAGAAATTTGATATAGAGAATGAAACACATACAGTTTCAAAGAAGGGACTTTGTAGTTCACTATTGGAAGCACTGGTCTTGCATTTAAAATGTAATATCCAGGTGACAGCTATAAACATGGGTGGGTCCAGCAGTAATAGCTGATTCTGAATTATTATGAATCTTTGCCTAATAAGATGCTGATGATGCATATGTTCATTGCAGCGAAGTAACAAGTATAGAAAGGGGATTTAGACTGAATTGGAGCATGACTATTGTTAGAGGAAGATGTATTGGACTTAAGGAAGCTTCCTTGTTGAATAACTTTCATGTTAAAATAACCAGAATATATAGAGCATGTCCATCATTTATCTACCACATCACATAAGCTGCACTGCCAAATAAAATAGAATATGTTATTGGAACACAAAACCTACAAAAGTAGCTTTAGGTTCTAAGAAATTGCAAAAAAAAAAGAAACAAGGAAAGATTAATTTTACTTTAATTGTGAAATAAATGGACCCCACTGGTCTAATACATAGTTTGTTTTGGTTCCTTAGGATAAGTCGAGGGCTGTACTTGGCAGTAGTCAGTTTCCAGTGAAGTGTCCAACCCTGTTCGAGGCCAGACTGGTTGAAATCTTGTTCATTGTCTTCTAGCCATATTGTATATCTTGGTTCAGAGCTGGAGCAAAGGAGACTTTCTACAAACCCTTATCAGTAAGAGATATTTTCCCCCTAAGAGATATGTGTTAGATTTCTGCCATTGTAACGAAATACTCAAGATAAACAGCATTTTAACTGAAAAAAGATTTGTTTGGGCTCATAGTACTGGAAGTTCAAAAGTTTATGATCAGGTAACTCCATTATTAGTTTTAACCTAATGCAAGGCAGCATGTTACAGTAGGAGTGTGTGGTGGAAGAAATTCACTCACCTCGTTATCTAAGAAGCACAAGTAAATGAAAGGAATGGAATCGGTATCTAATCTGCCTTTAAGATCACGCTTTTCACATCATGAGGAATTCTCACATGACATCACCTGCCCAAAGTTCCCAAACCTCCCAAAAGTACCACCATGGAGATGAGCATTTAACAACTGGGCATTTGAAGGACAAACAATATGCACACTCTGGTAATACAGACAGATAAATATATACCTCATTAGTGGCTTTGAGAAGGGCAGAAACAACATTTCTGTTTGCAAACCTCAATCCTAAACTATACATACCATCTGTGATTTAAGCCTTTCAGGAAACTGGATATGCTGCTAGAAGCCTATGAGAACAATTTTTCTCAAAGCTTCCTTTTTAGATTGCATACATCAGAAGCCACCATGAAGGCAAATTCTAGGATATTCCATTAATACCCCAAAATTCTAATTAGCAGAAATAGAATCCAGGGCTTCAATCTTCCTCAGGCATTATGAGACATATTAAGAGCAGGTCAGTCTTATTGGACATTAATAATAGAAAACAACTACTCTAGAGATATCAGTTTGTCCAAAGAGTTCAGACTCAATTTTAAAGGCTTGGTGATCTCCCTTATGAACATTGAAGGAAGACACATATGTCTTTGGAACTTTCATAAGTTGAAACCAAATTAGGAGCAGCCTAGGTTACTCTCTCATAATCCTGTTGTTCTGAGACATCTCTCCTGGAATTTATTTCAAGTAGTTGATAGAAAGTTAACTAGCCACATCAGGGTACAATTGCAGAAGAATTTAAGATCAATGTTTAAATTCATTTTGTAGTTAACTTTTCATTCATTTAAAATTTTATTTTATTTTTAATAATGTCATGTGTGGGGGGTATGTTCACATGATTATAGATGGCTACAGAGTCGATTAAAAAGTATCTGATAGTCTGGAGCTGGAGTTTCAGGGCTTGTGAGCCACTCAAATGGGGTACTTAGAACTCATGTCCCCCACAAAAGCAGCACTTGTTCTTAACCATCTACCCATCTTTCCAGTCCTCAAACGTTCTTATGGTTGCTTTCAAAGAATTATTTTTATTTTCATTATATTCATGTATACTTCATTATACATCTGTATTTGTGTCTGTTTGTGGGCATGTGCACATGAATGCAGGTGCCCACAGAAGCCAGAAGATGATGTTGAATTGTCTGGAGCAGAAATTACAGATTGTGAGATAAAAAAAAGTGAGTTATGGGAACCAAATTGGAATCTTCTGCGAGAGCAGAACACATTATTAACCTCTCATCCATCTCTCTGGCCCAACTTGCTCATTCTTAAATGTTCTTGCTTCTAATGTTTTTTTTCTGGACACTGTTCTGGTCCCTTCCTCCTCTTAATCAGTGAGTCCTTCTGAGCGCAACCTCTTTGATTGCTGAGCAGTGTCTCTGCTGCCCGTTGCCTCTTAGGGTAGGCACTGTACTCATGCCCTACGGGACCCTAGCTCCAGTCTCTGTTGGTTTTGATCCTTTATTTTTTTAATCTTATTTTCCACCATAGACATTGGAATGGACACAATCGTAGACCACAAGCCCTGTCCTTGTCACCACTCCTGATAGTGTGCCTGTCTGAGAGTAGGCAATCAGCAAATGTTTTCTTAGGAGTGAATACAGAGAGATAAACTTCTAATGGACAATTCAGAATTCAGAGATTTGCTTGTCTCCTTTCAACTTTGCTTATGAGATTATTGCTTTTAATTATAGACATGTCTGGAGTGAAACTTGTTTGGGTATTAAGTCTGAGCATTTTCAGAAGTCATTCCTATGCTTTGATCTTTTGGTTCACATCCCTTTCCATTCCGGCATGTGTAGCCAATGGCTTTCCTTTGAAGCATTCAGGAGCCTGGTCTTAGGAGCTTCTGGAAAGTACTTTCAGTTAGCGGATTCAGATCCAGAACCACAGAAATCTCTGGGATGAATGCTCTTTATTTCACTATTTTAATTACTGGTTTGTAATGAGGACCCATGAAAGGAACATGTTTACTTAGTGTCTCTGAACTGCTCAGCAAGCATCTTCCCCATACCTTCCTAAAATGCATGCATGTCTACAGGGAAACAAAACAGCCATTAATCCTGGAAGATATTTGTCCTCTTTTCTTTTGACATTTTATTGGCCTTTAACTCATTTGTGAAAGATATCAAAGCAGAGTCAGACTGGGGAATACAAGGCCTTTTCATTAAAATAGTAGAGATCTCTTTGTTCTTCCCTATAGGAAGTCTTTGATCAGTGCACAAGGGAAGATTTATGAAGAAAGAAATAGCTAAATTCAAATCAATTAATTAAAATACCACAGAAATAACATCCCAGTGTCATTTAGGGAGATAAAATCATTTCCAAGACAATGTTATAAAATTATTCTTAGTGAAAATATTAGCAAGACTAGAGAGAGAGAGAGATGTGTCCATGAATGGCATAGTCAATCACATCATGTGGAATGCAAGGAAATGCAGGGTAGAGAAAACAATAGCTGCATGCCCCATTTCTCCACCTGCTTTAGCCTTGCTAAGAGACTTAGTGGCCATACATATGAAAGAATTCTACTTATGAAGCCAGAGTAAGGGTTGCTTGTGTTCAGTGGCTTTAAAATTAGACATCCATGACTGGTCTGGGATTTTTCTAGCTATTCATGTATTTTTTTACTTAACTCTTTTAAAGGACCATGTGTTCACTAGGATACAATTGTGTCACATTTCATTTTTATTTATTTTGATGGAATTGGTTCATTGTTTAGAGAAAGAAAACAAATGTGGAAAAATATGAGAGAAAATCAAAACATTTGTAATCACATAAACTGAAGGTAAACATTGCTATTTTGTCATATTGTTTTGTGTCATGCATTTTCTTCTCTGTGTAAAATGTGAGGTTTGTGATATATCAATATATATTGACATGTTTTAAACTTACACATCTAAGCTTCTATCACATGAATGTAAAATGAGGTTATCTTCACATATCCAAAAGATAAAAGTCAAGGCATAGTTTCTATAAATTAGTGTGTCAGAGGACTGGCCTTGAAAGACTCCTACCTCACTGTCCTTGTAGAACTTACCTGGAAATGGGAAGGTAATGTCCAATGCCACATATCACAATGATGTACATCCTAATCTCAGCTTCTTCAATGGCCCCGTGGGTTTTCCTAAGGAGAGTTTGTGTTCAGGTACATGACCACTCCCTCCCTCAGTTCTAGTTTCTTCTTTATCCCACACCATCCCTGCAAGTGTAGCTGGTGGCCTTCCCGGAGGCCCCCATGGCTTCCCAGAGCCAGATCCATCATGGATTGCCTGGAGAAATCACAGGATCAGATGAGAGCTGATAAGTTTTCAATATTTCTACTACTTTGGTAAGAGCCAGAGCCCCAGGGCAGAAAGTGAGGATCTGTTCACTCTGCTAAACTATTTCAGTTCAGACTCACGTATTTTGTTCTGTGCTACAAAGAATCCAAATCATGGAAGAATTATCTGTATCAAGTAGCTGAGTATTTAAATATTACAAGCATGATCCCTGCAGGCATTAAACCCAACACTGAGGGTCTCTGTAAACATCATCTTTAAAAATTTAGGATTATATTTCTCTAGCTTACAACATTTTAAATGGTATTTTATGGGCCCTGTAAGGTCACCAATCGAAATAGCTACCTGAAAGACCCATCCTTTAACATAGCTTTGCTTTGGCCATCCTTGTCCTTAATAGAGGAAAGTATTTATTTTTCTTGTTTTTTCTGCCCGTGGGCAGAGTAGATATTTTTCATGATAATATACAATGCTGTAATAATGACACAAGTTATTACTGAGTTCACAAACACATGTTAGATAGCACAGAAACATGGAAGTCGATTCCTAAAGTCCTATCATGGGTGTGTGTAGACTGAGAGGACAGCCTGACATTTGACAAACGTAGCTTCTTATACTGGGATTTATCACATCCTAAGACACACATTGTGGAAACAAAACTATCCTTTAAGTGGGACTCTTGTTGCCCACGTGGTAAGACCCCAGTTCTCTAACCATGCTGAGTAATCGAAACATCTAACAACAGTATGTGTGAAGTTATCACATCTTAGACAAAAATCAAATATAGGCAACACCAGCACCCCAAAGAGATTCTTTCCATCTGTCTTATTTCCTAGTGAGATGATCATCTTGTTACAAGATGTTCAGATATATGTGGAAAATTATTTATTTACAGTTTGGAAAAACCACAGAGAGAAAGAAGTTAAGTTTTCTCCACTGTGCCTGTGAAAGTCTTACTTGTATAGAAAAACAAGAGTATGGTGAAAATGTATGCTACTTTATCTGCAAATCAAGTTCTGGTCCTTTCTCGAGGGTACCTTGCCTGGACCTCAGGCTGCCTCTCCTGTCTCTGTTCTCAGCACACTGCCTCTTTCTCAGCAAACAGGTTATATTATATTTTTGGATGATAATGTTATAATCTTATATCTGTATATCCTTTTCATCACTGTCAATTCTAAACTTCTTGTGAGCCACTGTTCTATATGCATGCACATAGAATTATTTCTATGTGCATGCATATGGCATATGTGCTCATGTGAGTTTAAACATACACACACACACACAGATACATACATATGCACATGCACATGCACACACACATTTTATCTAGGAGAATAAGCAGGATGTTCAGGCATAGAATATGCTAAATATTTAAATAGTAAGAAAAATTTTACCAAAGGAAAAATAGGGATGAAACTGCTAAAAATGTGCATAATTTATATTATATTCACATCATAAATATTACCATTCAACAAGTCAGGCAGATATTAGCTCCATGCATTTCTCTAGTGTAATGACTAGGAGATCTGTTACATGCACGGAACTAAGTTCACACAGTGTTTTTTCACATTTTCAAAACCCTAAGGTTTTCATTACATGTGTTTGTTTTATAAAATTAATGTTATTCCTTTATTGAATTTTATATAATGAAATTCAACTTTATTTTATGCATTTTCCTGTTATTGACTATGTTTAAAAGTCTTATTCAGAGGCTGCCACCATATTGTAAATATTTCATCGTGTTTTTTTTTTGTTTGAAAATTATTTCTTTCCCTCATTTCCATTTCAAAACTTTGAAGTCATCTACATACAACAACAGGATTTGCAAGCTTCTTGTTATTCTTTGCTCTTAGCATGTTCTCACGAGCAGAAATTCTACATCATAGGATGTTAGGCTTGAACTTCAGAAAATGGGTCTCAAGTGATCTGGTTTTTCCAGAGAGCAATGTGTCATTTTCTGTGGAATTGATAATGCTGATGGGTTACAGATATCATTTCTAAATAAGGTCTGTGTGGGTTACCATAGATGCAAAGAGGAACAGTATCTGAAGTTGACAATATAATTCATCCTTTAAGGAAAAAGAGTGTGCCTGAGCAATTGATATTCACTAATGACCAGGGATTTGGCTTGCAGACTTTCCTCCAACAGAATCACAATAACAAATGAAACATCAAATTCTGAACATCTATGTCTCAACTTCATACTCTGAGGAGGGTAATGTATCATGTTTATAGCTGTGACTCCTCAAGAATTAACAGATTCTATCAGAGGTCTATGCCTATCTAAGAATATTAACTGCAAAGTCAAGACCTCTAGGAGGAGGGTTTTCCCCCTGTGGAGATGAGGTGGACACCAATGAAGAGGGAAGCCAGCTCACTTGTGCTGGTGGCTACCATGCATTTCCCTGTGTGATGTCATGCTATACTGATGGAATGTGATGATGTTTGCATCTGGGACTTTCATTTGATCAGCTTTCAGTTGACATTCTGATTTCCAATATTTTTCTTTCCTCCATCTTTTGTCACTGAATTTCATTTTTCTCTGCAATCAAATTCTTGGCTTCTCTAATGATTCATCAACATTTTGATTTCTCTAGGTTATTTTACAAGTGTGTGTTGTTTACCCATTCTAGTTGTTTGAAGGGTTGGTGGAGTAAGTAAATACTCAGAGATTCACACAATTTTGCAGTCACTTTCTGACACCAGTGACATTGTACATAAACTGGTACAGTTTCGTGTCACCTCTGTGTGTTTTATCCTGCATTAGAACAGGCAAAGTGATCTAGGGAGAAACCTTTTACCTTTGGGGAGTATGCAATTGTGAGCACTCTCATTTTCTGCAAATATATCAGTATGGTGTAGAATCATTTATGTGGTCAGTGCTGTATTTTCATGTATCTCTTTTCAATTCCATCAGGATCAGAGGGCATCATATTCTTAAAAGATGACACAAAGACAAAATATTGCTTTTTAAAAACATACACTTTTGCTAATTCTTTGAAAATTTCATATATGCATGTAACAAATTTTGATGATATCCTGCCCCACACAACCACCCTATTCCAACCACATGTCCTCCTTATATATTTACATAACTCACTAAGTCAAGTTTGTGCTTCCCATATCCTTATAGGTGTGGAGCTATCTACTAGAGCACTACTAACCTACCAGGAGTCACATCCTTCAAAAAATACAGACTCTCCTTCCCCCAGTATCCCTCAACTGTCAATTGCTCTACAGCTAGGTGTATGAGCTCATGGTCACCTCTTTCTATGCTGGCATGTTGAATGGCTTGCTCTTGCATAGATCTTGTGCAGGCAAACAGAGCTGCCATCATTTATGAGTGCAGAAGTTTTGTCACGTGCAGAAGTCCCGTGTTATCCATAAGATGTTGTTTTGCTCTGGTCTTCCCTGACCTCTGCCTCTTATGGTCTTTCTGCCTCCTCTTCTGTAATTAAGTGTGTGGGAGGGACATAGATGCTGCATCTGTAGCTGAACTTTTCACAGGTCCTTATTCCCTACCCTTTGGTCAGTGTGAGGCTTTGTGTTAACTATTGTCCACTGCACAAAGAAACTTCTCTAAAAAGGTTTTGAGAGCTGCACTCATTTATTAGTGTAGATATATGGATTTATAGAGCCATTTGATATTATATCAATTTAAGAAAATAATAGTAGTAGGTGCATTCCAGGGTCTTCGAGCTACCAAGGCATGGGTTCTTGACCAGATTCACAGTGTCCACCATGGTTTTTCCTCTTGTGTAGTGAGAAATCTAAACAAAACATTCCATTATCTCTCATAAAAAATAAAAACTCATGAGTTTAAATGAGAGGAGAATAATTATATTACATTTGTTGATTGATTGATAGTGTGTGCATGTGTGTGTGTGTGTGTGTGTGTGTGTGTGTGTGTGTGTGTGTGTACACTGTGACATATATGAATGCACAGCATGCCATACACATGTGGAGGTCAGATGACAAACTGGGAGAGCTGACTCTCTTCTTCCAGCATGTGGGTCCCAGGGATTGAACATAGGCAGTCAGGCTTGTCAGCAAAAAGCCTTTACCTGCTGAGCCATCTCATGTGTCCAGAAGCTGATTATTTTAATTGAACTAATTATTTTTAATGATCTTTTCCAAGATCCCAAATTTAAAATCTATTTTTATGTCATCAGCATCATTTAATAGGCTAATGTTAGCAGCAAAGAAGCATCTTACTCCCTTGGAGTACTACAGTCTTTTCAGAAACAATTGGTTGACTATGGTCCCTTTCAAACAACATAGCATTTTCTTTTTGTCTCAACAAAAAACTGTGTATAAAAACACAAATGCATTCATACACAGTTTACCTTATATATTTCTTAATTCTTTATCAACTATTTTTCAAAAGAAAATTAAGAATATTATTTTCATTAAGAACAATCACAATATCTGATTTAAGATTCATTAGACTACTTCAAAAACTTATGGTATTTCTACACATTTTTACACACAAAGTACATAAAAATGTTTACAAATGTTTTCTTTTTTGTGATCACAAAGCTTGAGAAGACATTGAAATACACTGTTTCATTTGTAATAAACCTTTACAGGGTTAAATGAAAAGTTTGCCCATGTCTCCTTTGATCTACTACATCATCATTGCTTCTCATATCATGGAACTTTCCTTGTAAGTTCTTCAGAAAGGATGTTCCTCTTAATAAACATTTTTTTCTAATTTCATACTACATCTCCATATACAAACTTTCATCTTTGAATCACCCCTCCTGTGTAGATTTTCTTTGTTATTACTGTTCTCTTGGTACCTCCCATTCTTTTCAAACCACCTTTTAGATCTTAGTGATATATGGAACATTCTGATATCTGGCTCACTTCTAACCAGTTTAGACACAAAACATTAAGCTCCAATGGTCTCAATAGTTGTCTGAGGTTTTGAAAAAAAATTGATCACTCATGTAACTGTGGTAGGCTTCTAAAGACTGTTTCAAGCTTCCCTACCTGTCTAGATCCTTTCCATGAAGATGTCCCATGACATGGCAGTAGGCTTGCCTCAATATGAGCCATACAAAACCAAGTGAGAGAGATGGCTTTTATCTATCAAAAGACAATCAAAATTTTATATTAATGTATATACAGAGAGAAAAGTGAACGGTGCTCAGTTTTATAGTCTACCCATTATAAAAACAATCTTAAAAATTAGCAAAGATAAAGGGAAGTAAAAAGAAAAAGCAATAGTATTAATACAACCAATGTATTATTAGGTACCATATTTAAAAATATATAAAAGTGATGGAAATTATTACGATGCATCTTAGTTTTACTTCCTGTTGCCATGATGAAATATCCTGACAAAAGCAGCCTTCAAAAGGAGAAAGGATTTGTTTGGCTTATAATTCCAGGTTACAATTCATCATTGTGGGGAAGTCAAAGAGGGAACGTGGAACATCTGGTCATCCACTATCCAGAGCCTAGAGAGAAATAAACACATATGTGCCATCACCCAGCTTTCTTTCTCTAGTTGTACATAGGGCAGCACTCAAATCCTAGGAATGGTGCCACCCACAACAATGGGCAGGCTTTCTTACATCAATTAATATAACCAAGAAAACCTCCCATAGTCATACATGAAGACCAATTGGATCTAGAGAATGCCTTCTTCCCGAGAGATCCTGGGTGGAGTCAAATTTATGATATAAAGTAAACATTGTGCCACACACACACACAATATAAAGCATATCTTGGAAACATATTATTTTCAGTAGGATCATTTATAAAGTGTTAAAAATTATGACAGTCTTAGACTTATTAAAGAATTGATATTTTTTCATAAGATTTTTGGATTTAGGTCTTAGGTAAAAGTTCATCTATAAACACCTGATTTGACAGTGACCAACTCTATGTTAAGGAGAGAATGAAAACATTAAAATTCTTCAGTTCACAGAATCAGTAAAAACTACGTTATCCAGGAAAAAAAAAAAACCCTGACTATATGCATTCACACATTGAGGATAAAACTGCAAAGCAATAGAAGATTATATAAAGGACCTAAATAAATGAAAAGTCTTATGCTTTTTTGTGAGTACAAAATATGAGCATCATCAAATATCAGGGAGTTTTCAAATTCATCAGTAAACATATTCACCAACAGTTTCTTCCCTGTAATTATAAATGTCAACTGTAAAATTTACATGTAAAAATGTGTATAACAAGATACATATTTTTTATGATAAGGTAGGGAGACTTTGTGAGTCACCTAGATCTACAATAATTAGGACCGTGAAAAGATCCACTAAGTAAAAGGAAAAACAGATGTCTCCTTTATTACTGAGCATTTAAGAGGTACCTGTTCCCATCACTCTAATGAATTGTAAAACTCTGTAATAACTGTTTACTCCTCACCGAAAAGCAAAACTTCTGACCAACATATATGAATATTGAGGGGTCATTTTGATCAATTATCTATATAGCAAAGCAGTGGGCAATTAAGAGTTGTCCTTAATTCTGTGACCTCTTCAAGCCATACGTTTTTAGGCAGGTTTATAGTACCTGGTACGTAATCTTGTCCATGGAACAGGCCTCACATCCAGTCCAGAGCAGAGCAATTGCAAAAGCCATTCTCACTCTATGGGTAGAAAATATAGAAATCATGGCCTCAGGCTTATACAGTTTTGTAAAATTGTAGAATGAAATAATTTTCTTTTCATTAGCAGGAGTCTTACCCTTTTGTTTCCTGCGAGAAACTGTTTGTTTACTTTAAATCAATCATCTAGTGGTTTCTTATTGTTCCTGTAATACCTCACATCTTTAATGTGATCTATGGAGCCTGTATGGCTCTGAAGTCACCTTCCCCTATGCTGCAGACATGTGTCTTTGCAACAGAGTCCACTACAGAAAAATCAAAGCAGAGAGTTGTGGAGCCCTCTACATGATGTTATATATATATGTGTGTGTGTGTGTGTATACATATATATATATGTATATGTATACATATATATACATATATATGGGGTGGGGGGCATGTGGGTGCACATATATATATGTGTGTGTGTGTGTGTGTATGTGTGTGTGTGTGTGTGTGTCATGCAATACATATAAAATTTTCAGTATTTCTACAGCTACAACATAGAATTAGGTCCTTCCTAGGATTTTTTTAATTACTATTCAATATTTTATGTGTGTCTTTAACTCTTTTTTTTTTAGGTAGGCTTTCATGGCAATGAATTAGAAATTGAAATATGCTGCTTAATATTTAACAAAACAAACAAAATAAGCATACACTGCCATGCTTGATCCTTTCAACCTGGCAACTTCAGCCTATCATATTCCATTCCCTATCATTTCCTTTAGCCATATGCCTTGTTTGCACCTGAATGTACAATAGTTCTACCCAGTGTTTGGAAACAATAGCACAGCCCCATTCTCAAAACAGAAGAGAGGAGGAAAGACAATCTACACTTCACACTCCACTGTGTTCCTGTTGCTCTATGTGATTAATGATAATGGCCACTTGCCCAAATACAAATTCAATTCACAAGTGGATTCAGAAAAAACTTATGATAAATTTGAAAAATATATTCTTCATCTTTTGTGGTACATAACTTTTTTATGAATAAAACGGAAGGCATTTTTAAATTCCATTTGCACATAATAATGCATGAAATTACAGATTTGGTAATGCTGTATATATTGAAAGGAAGTGGATTGGTTTGACCAATCAAGGACTGAGGCCATTTTTTCAGAACCAGGGGAATTACTTTTGTTGATACCTGTCAGCCAACAGAGTTCTTCCGAAGGAAATATTGTTTTTTTGCACATTTATAGCTTCTTTGATTCACTTTAATATGAAAGAAAAAAGTTTGCAATTTCCATCCTAGGATAGACCACACTTCTTCTTCACATAGTTTATGATGGCGACTTTTAGAATGGAAAGGTTAACTGGATCGAAGGGGAAATCATCAATGAAGAATTGGGTCCCTTTGGAAGCATCACACTTTCTTAAGTCTTTTAAATTGTGCTTTAACTTCTCTTGGTGAAGAACTTGCTCCCTGTGAATCTTTTTTTTTTTTTTTTTTTTTTTGTGTATGATGGATGTTCCAGGCTCTCACTGAGGCAACAGAGAAAAGTCAGTTACCAATATTTGATATGCATCTGATTGTTCCTCTAATAAACTAAATGTAATTAAAAATAGAGCAGGGCCATCACATTTTAATATCTTGGAGGCTTCCCTGTGGAAGAGTCAGCAAACAGTGAGAGAATATGAGGATTCAGCTCCCAGGCACCTGCCAGGCCAGCTTCCTCAGGATTAACAGCATTGTGCCAGGTTATTAGAGGAAACATAAATACTTTTGAGGCTGCGTGGGTAGTTACGATATCACATTTTATTATCTTCTCCTAAAATGGAATTACTCATTGTAATTGCTTGCCAGTCACAAGCCAACAAACATGCCAGAAGCTATCCTACATTTTTGGGGAGAGAGGGTTATAAAGGAAAGGCATGACCTAAGGAATGTCTTTAAGGACATACTATTGCATATTTGCCATTATTAATACTGGGGTTTTATGGTGCTTTACATCTTCTAGGGTAGCTTGGAAAGGCATATCCTTGCACCATGCTATTTGAAGTGAGCATAGCAGCTATTAAAATTCCCACCTGAACAAGGAAATTTGGTGTGGAGATGCTAAGTGATGGGCTCAAGAGTCTTGCAAACAGCAAGTGTGAAGTTCAGGCTGACCTACAACCTTCCTCCTTCACACCCTATCCCTTTGGCTGTTTCATGCGGCACTTCTGAAAGTCACCAGCAGACCCAGGGAGAGTATTACTCCTGCAAGGATACTACCTTCTTGTGAAAGAGACTTTCGGAAGACATTAAAATCTCCCCACAGAAGCAAAACAAAGGCATTGCATTGCAATACTGTTTAATGAGTGGCCTCATGTGAACCAGGAGTGAAGTATGTAAGAGTTGATTGAATTAGAGGAGTCACTATCTGTATGAACAGAATGGAAAATGTTGCATTAAGAGACATCTTTTGTTGTCCTTCAAATAACCAAAAAGGGGGGGGGGGCGGAGAAACATCCTCCCCACACTCTAGGTTTGGGACGTCGCTCTCTTAAAATGACTTCCTGCTGATTTGGGTCGTAGTAAACCTGTTTGGGGCCCAAACCAAAATGGAAAAATGGTTAAAAATGTTAATACAATCCTTTTATGTTCAGTCCTTCTGTTCTCAGCTGTTTAGATGTCCTAAGGAGTTTGTAGGCAGAAGCTGAACTTCCAGGCTTTACTGAGGTTCTGGCTGGGTCATTGTGTAGAGCTTAGGGGAAGAGATTACAAGTTGTTAAATGATCCTGTTTAATGGGTTTTGGAGGTTAGACCCAGGGTATTCCTTCTTTCCCTTTTCTGTATCCTTCTTTATCTCCTATGTAGGAATGCACGGACTTGAGAAAAATTGAGACATAGACAGCACAGGAAGGATCAAGAAGAAAGGTCACATTATTGAATATGCCCTTATACCCTTGTATATTGATACAAAATTAATAGTATATTTGGCTAAAGTGGTATTGACCATTGTTTATTGTGCAAAAATAAGATTGTATTGGTCTATGTCGGTATTGATATTTGTATACTGATACAAAATTAAGATTATAGTTGGTCACAATGGTATTGACCCTTGTATATGGTCGCAATATTAAGATTGTATTGGGCTACATAGGCATTGATCTTTGTATATTGATACAAAATTAAGAGTATATTTAGCCACATTTGAATAGATCTTTGTATGTTGATACAAAATTAAAGGTAACGCTTCCTAATGGTATGGTACCTAGAGACACTTAAAAATGAAATGTGAAGCTCTGGCCTCTTGATACCAACCGTCTTAAACTGTGTAGGATAGTTAAGAAAAACAAACTCCTAGTCATGCATGCATGTCACCTTGTTAGCTACTAAGACAGTCTATCACAGATATTCTCTAAGCTACTCAGTAATCAAGTTGTTAAGAGACAAGCAACATTTGCTTATCTAAATACAAGAGATAGATAGGGCATCTTCAAAAACCCCAAGAGATCTGCAGAATATGGCATTCAAAGATGTGGTCTTAAATTAAGATTTTTTTTTGATATCGTGACATATAAGCTCCTGACAGCACCCCCTATTCTACTCCAAGTAGAAGAAAAGCATCAAAGAATCTCCAGTGTGATATGGTTGAATTAGTGGCAAGCCTATCTCTTGGCATGTAAAAACTCCTTGCTTCAACTGCAGACAGACTGCTGTCCAAAAAGGACAAAACTTGGTAGCAGGGAAGTCGACAGCCCAGCTCTGCCAAGACAGGGTAGGTTAGTCCTTCGCAATCCCTGCTCTACAATAAATGTCTGTCAGAGAAACAGGACCAAAAGGCTGAAGACTGATGCTGGAATGTATGGAGAGAAAATGGGAACTGTCCAGGTAGTCACTGGTTTGTCATTTCTTAGTATTGGAAGCTGCAGGCCCTACACTTCCTATATAATCAGATATATTTATCCTTCTCAGCTCTCTGAGGTGGTTGAAGAATAGACAGCTAGAGTCTCATAGCTAAATTTTGAGTTGTTTAGGAATCAAGAGGGCGTTCTAGATCTAAGAAGATGGTTATAATAGTGATGCAAGTTAGTATGAAAACTAAGTCAGTTATAGAACTTTAAACTCATGGAGATGGTTAGAAGGTAGAAAGTTAAAGTCAGGGGCCAAATATGTATAAATTGGACATTGGGAAGGTATACTGGGCCATTTAACTCTCATAAATGTGGCATATTTAATTCTGCTGTTTTGTATAGAATTTACTGTTATAAGAGAAAGAACCATTTGTTGGAATGAAAAGAGAAGCTGTTGGGGGGTGGGGAGAGGGTGGAAGGGTGGGACAGGAAGGGGGAATAGGGAAGGGTTTGCGACTGAGATGTAACTTGAAGAAAAAAAATAAAGTACTTATAAAAAAAAAGAGAGACTATTAGTTTCCGTTTCTTAATTATCCTTAACAGTTTATGTCGGTTGGTAGCGAGAGGTCAAAACTTGACATTTCATTTTTAAGTATTACTACAAACAATACCTTTAAGAAGCGTTACCCTTAATTTTGTATCAATATACAAAGATCAATACCAATGTGGCCAAATATAATCTTAATTTTGTATCAATATACAAAGATCAGTACCGATGTAGCCCAATACAATCTTAATTTTACATTAATATACTAGGGTCAATATCATTGTGGCCAAATATAATCTTAATTTTGTATCAATATACAAAGATCAATACCGATGTAGCCCTATACAATCTTAAATTTGCATTAATATACAATGATCAATACCAATTTAGCCAAATATGATATTAATTTTGTATCAGTATACAAAGGTATAAAGCTATATTCAATAATCTGTCCTTTTTTCTTGTTCTTTCCTATACTATGTCTATGTCCCATTTTTCTCAAGTCTGTTCACTCCTATATAGGAGAGAAAGGAGGATACAGAAAAGCAAAAGAGAAGTCCCTGTGTCTAACCTCCAAAACCCATTTAACAAGACCATTTAACAGCTTGTAGTCTTTTCCCCTAAATAACAAAATTTTCTATTATCTATCAAATAACCAAAGGGGAGGAACACCCGAAATGTCAAGTTTTGACCTCTCGCTACCAACCGACATAAACTGTTTAGGATAATTAAGAAACGGAAACTAATAGTCATGAAAACGTGTCATTTTAGTTACTATGACAGTCTATCACAGTTATTTTCTAAGCTACTCAGAAATCAAGTTGCTAAGAGACAAGCAATATTTGCTTATCTAAATATAAGAGATAGATAGGGCATCTTCAAAAACCTCAAGAGATCTGCAGAATATGGCATTCAAAGATGTTTTCTTAACTTAAGATTTTTTGATATCGAGACATGTCAGCTCCTGACAGCACCCCCTATATTACTCCAAGTAGAAGATGAGCATCGAAGAATCTCCAGAGGGAGATGATTAAATTGGTGGTAAGCCATTCTCTTGGCAAGAAAAACCACTTGCTTCAACTGTAGACAGACTTCTGTCCAAAAAGGACAAAACTTGGAAGTAGGTAAGTCGACAGCCTAGCTCTGCCAAGACAGGGTAGTTAAGTCCTTCATAATTCCTGCTCTACAACCAATGTCTGTCAGAGAAATGGGGCCAAATGGCTGAAGATTGATGCTGTAATGTATGGAGAGAAAATGGGAACTGTCCAGGCAGCCACTGGTATGTCATTTTTTAGTTTTGGAAGCTGCAGGCCCTGCACTTCCTATATAATCAGATGTTTTTATCCTTCTCAGGTCTCTGAGGTGGTTGAAGAATAGATACCTAGAGTCTCATAGTTAAATTTTGAGTTGTTTAGGAATCAAGAGGGCATTCTGGATCTAAGAAGATGTTTTTAAAATTATGAGGCAAGTTAGTATGAAAGCTGAGTTAGATATAGAACTTTAAACACATGGAGATGGTTAGATAGTAGAATGTTAAAGTCAGGTGCCAAATACATATGGACTGGACATTGGGAATGTATGCTAAGCCATATAACTCTTATAATTGTGGCCTATTTATTTCTGTTGTTTTGTATTGTGTTTATAGTTATAAGAAAAAGAACCATTTTTTGGGCTGAAAAGGAGAGCTGTTGGGGGGAAAAATAAATACCTTAAACTAAAAAAAAAAAAAAAAGAAGGGAAGAGGATGGGGGGCTGAGGGGGAGGAGGGTGGAAGGGTGGGACTGGAGGGGGGAGTAGGGAGGGGATTGTGATTGAGATGTAACTTGAAGAAATAAAAAATAAATTATTAAAAAAAAAAGAGAGAGACATCTTTTGACTCTGTTGCTGTTACTACCCTTTTCTAAACTAACATCAGATGGGGCAATATCGTGGCTTAGGGAAGGAATGGATGCTCTTACGCTAAGCAACTCTGCGTGTGGCCAGGAGGGAGAAAGTCTTTGGTTGCTTGCTTTCAAATCTCTTTGAAGTCAGCAGAAAATGTGAGGAATTTCAGTTAGACTGGTAGATGTTTCACTTTGCCAGACAAAATGAATATTCTGGCTGAGATTCAGACTGTATCTCGATAGCACAGGAGGGCTCATTATGTCCATTAATGCATCAGTCATCACTGCCTTACACTTGAATGTTAGACTACCCAGAGGGAAATAATTCATTTTGCTTCGGTTACTCCAACAGAATTGCATCTGGTAAAGTGATCAAAACAGATTTTATGGCAAAAAAAAGTCATCCCATACTACAATAAATACATAACACAATGTGTGTCCTACAACCCTGTTCTTCCTGGGCTTCATGATGTAGCCATAGGTCGGGTTTCTTGCCAGTTTTGTCCCCTTAACTTTGATAGAAATTAATCTGGGCCTTAAGAACAGGATTTGCTGTTGTTTTTGTGTTTGTGTTTGTTTGTTTGTTTTGGTCGGTTTCTTGTTGTTTTTTTAGTTTTGTTGCTTATTTTTTAATTTAATAATTTTAAAAGTTGATGGTTTTCAAGTCATGTTTGAATCACTTATATTGTTACATACTGAATAGTTTTAGCAGAAGGGTAACATAATTCAAAGTCTAAATTTTCAGATATCCTTTCGTTTATTTACTTTTTTTGTCCAAGCCATAGCCTAGGGAATTCATAGTACAAACTACCTGCCTTTAGAATCACCCATCTATGCTTTCATCAGCCCTGAAGGCATCTTCCAGAAAACAGCAGAACAATCTATACCCAGAGGAAGAGTTTGTAGCGCCAAAGGATCAGGATAAGAATCCATGGGCTTACACCAAAATAACAGTTCCCTCTCAGATAAAATGGCAGTTTCATCTCCATACCCACATTACCTTCCCTCTCTGCTCTAGTCTGTTGTGACACAGTCTCTTCAATAAAATAGATTTTTCATTTAAAATGACTCACTACACATGTGAGCCAAAGAATGACATCGAAAGAAGCATGTTTTAGAAAAGGGAAAAAGACTCAACTCAAAGGTCTTATAAGTGCCAGGTTTAAATAGCCTATCCCCTTTTTCTTTCTTTCTTTTTATTTTTGGTGTGTGCATTTGGTATGTGCACATGTGCATGAAAGAGCCATATTTGCATGTGTGTGTTTGTGTGTATGTGTTGTCTACAATGTAGGACATCATGCATTACATACTGAGGGCAAAGGATGATGTTGTCTGACATTCTTTATTGCTTTCTTCCCTATTCCCTTGAGATAGAGTCTATCATTGAACACGAAGCTCACCATTTCTGCTAGCCTTCCTGGCTAGAGAGCTACAGAAACCTGCTGGGTTCTGTCCATCAACAGTGCGGTTGCAGACATATATAGCCATAACCAACTTTTATACTGGTAAGGAGTACTTGCTGGTGTGGAGGATTTGAATGTAACACATGTCCTTAGTCACTGGCCCTCTGATCTGTCTCTTTTCCCTTCTTCCCCACCCTGTCCCCATTTTTTTTCCATAAAAAAATGTATATTCTAGGTTGGTCACAGAAGAACAGCTTTGTGTTCATTTTTTAACCACTGTAATTTCAGGCCACCTCTCTTTTAACTGTGTACCATGAAGTAGTTAACAATATTACTGATCCATAACCCTGTAGCTGTTGCTTTAAAAATAGTACCCAGCATGAATAAAGATGCCACTTATTAAATCTGGTATCAAATAATTTATATATTTTCAAAGTCACCATCATGGACCTAACGATATGAGTTCTAGTTAAGATCATTAGGAGGAGTGCATATGACGTTCTAGGAAATGTTCAGGGTGGAGGAAACCCAGGTCCTCATTGTCTGAAGTAGAAGGACAGAGCCCTTGATTTTCTAATCCATATTTGTTCTTGCTAGTAAAATCAAAGCTTTATGTTCTATGCTTTAAGGTGAGGATTTTGTGGTAGGACTCATCATTTTGAGTTAGATTATTATACTCAGTTCTCACTGACTCCTCAGGACAGTTGTGCTGGTTCACACCTATAATCCCAGCACAAGAAAAGTGGACACAGGAGGATATTGAGTTTAAGAGTAACTTGACTACATAGTGAGATAACCGATTGTCTCTTAGAGATTGCCCAGGGCTCTAGACATGATGTCTGGTGAGTTTTTATTGTGTGCTTGTTCAGTTTTTGTTAGAAGCTCTGTTTCATTTAAGCAAGAGTTCATAAACGCTCTGGATCTAAACTCTAACCTACATGTGAAAGAATGAATAAACAAGCTCAATATTTGCCATTAAAACTTAGCCCTTGTTAGTGTGATTCAGGTTTCTGTTGATTATTAGACTAGGTAACCAAACTAGATTCTAATGTGCTTTTGGTTTCCTTGCTTATATTTTGCTTTTGAAATCCTCTGATACGTATAGAAGTGTATAAATACATGCATGTGAAAGCTGGCCTTTGAATCTGTATAATAGCATAGCGTAAGCAAGACCAGAGGCCCTAACAAAACAAGTGCATTAACAGATGGAGTACACAGTATGAAATTAGAGACTAACTGGCAGGAGGGTTTGTTTTAATGATCCATCTGGAATCCAGGGGTCAAGATCATCAATTCTGACACACAAGACCACAGCTTTACTTTGTTTGATTTCTAAGGTGACTTTGCTGTTTAATTCTTTGTTATAAATAAAATTTATTTAGAAAGTAAACAGCAAAAGCCCTATGAGTTATACACGTAGCTGTATAGCATCATGACTTACATATAAAGAAATGACATATGATGGATACCAGCGGCTAATTACGTTAGTAATTTGAAATGTTTGATGTCCATGATATAAAAAAATGTAAAACAGATTTATTAAGTAAGAACTATATAGCAACGTGAGCACCACACCAGCACCAAATTCAGATGTTTCCAAGATAAAAGCATGCATCTTTTCCTATGCACCTTCAATATCAGAATGAATGCTTACTTACATTTTGGGTGGCTCAGTTCCATAGAACAAGTCAACATTTGTCTAGGATTGTCTAGGTGGTTGGCTGCTGAGGTAGAGCAAACTAACGTTGTCCTATGCTATTGATGTTGTTGGAATCTAGCAGTGTGCTGTTTTGCATGACAAGAGGAATTTTGCAGACCCCAGTCTTAAAGTTAAGGATCTTACAGTCAGATTATTCTCATTTAATCAGATGGACCCATTGTCATCACTGGTGTTGGTGTTTGTGTTTATAAGAGAGAAAGAGGAGGGGCGAGGGTCAGAGGAGTCAAGGTGACAATGGGACCAGATGTCCCATTCAAAGATGATGTGTGATTTGCTTCAATGAAAGAGCTTCACAGGTTCAAAAACCTAATAAAGTAAGTTGTCTCTGTAAAACAAGGAAATGTTTCCTCCCCTCTAAGTATACAGACAGACCAGTCCTCCACAACACACCTTTGGCTTTACCTCAGCATGACCCATTCTGAACTTAAAGTTTATAAGTTGACAATGTTGTATGCCTTCAACTCACTATACTGTCATAATCTGCTACAGAGCTGATATATTGACTTCCTGAACTACTCCAGTCTTAGTCTGTGGTGGCTAATATTAGTTGAAAAGCTGTAGCTACTTGAGAAGAGGGAACTTTTATTGAAAAATTGCCTTCACCAGACTGGCGGGGTGGGGGGGGCATGTCTGTGGGGGAATTTTCTTGATGGCTGACTGATGTAGGAGGGCCCAGCTCACCATGGACAATGCAGGTGAGTGTGACTGTGTAAGAACTGTTGAATGTTAGCCTTGGTGCAAGCCAAAAAACAGCAGAAACCAGAGAACTCTTACCTGGAGTTCCTGCCTTAGCTTTCTAAGTGCTTTTTACCATGGTGTTTATCACAGAAAGCAAATTAGAACAGTGCCATTTCAGCCAATGGGATGGTAGAGAAGAGAACACACCAGACACTCTGACTGGGCCTCCTCTTTTTAGGAAACTTTCCTTCAAAGGCCTTAGACAGTTTCACTAAGACAAGCAGAGAGTGCTTAGGTGTGTGGACTCTGGGAGGCTGGTAATACAGTGCTTGAAAGCAATTTTGAGAAAAACAATTGTGTTATTGTGGAGGAAGGATAGCAAGTTGGAACCAACAACTAAGTTCTCTGCCTTAATGGTAGGAGGTAGGGTCATTATGAAGCATGGTATATATTTCACCTATTCTGTTTAAGGAAAACATAAAAAGCCAGGGAAGAAAAGAGAGACCAACTGTGTTTTCAGAGAGACAATGATCAGTTATCATTGATTGCCTGAAGACATAATTTTGTAAAGCCCATTTTTAAAAATCTAGTAATGAGTTTCTCCCTATGAATTGCATTTATTCTTTTAAGATGAAGACAATTTTCATTTTGTTGCTTGTACTGTAGAGTTGATCACACTCTAAATTCACTGTATGCTTTTCAAATCTATGTAGATTTTTGAAATCAAGATATTAAGCATTGTTGTATCAAATGTCTATCTTTTTAGAGAACAGGGTTATCATACTTATTTAGGTCTTTTCTTCATTAATTACTAGTATTTACTAAGTAACTATTATCACCGCTGATTATGAGAGATCCATGAGCAAAAGCAATTTGCTTTTGCTTGTATTAGCTTCAAAATCTACCATGGAATATCAGAACTTGTGATTTAAAACTAAGGTAAAACTAATGTTTGACAGTAGAGAAAGACAGCAACACATTTCCCTTATCCAGGTCATTCTTTTGGCATTTATTTGAAGAATAAGTTATATTTAAGAAGAAATCTTATAAGAAGTTCACAATTCTTTCTTGCAATATCTGGTTTTTCTCTCTGCTTATGTATTTTTTAAATGAAAAAACATTGGTTATTTCAGATTAAGGACAAAGTTTCAATTCTGTTGCAGGTACCATTTCATTAATCTACCCCACCTCTATTTTTGCAAAGCAAAGTAACTTTGAAAGAATTCTCTACTTGTAGGGAAAACTTTTCAAAAATTTTAAATATCTGCTTGTACTATAGAAATTTATATTTTAGAGACAAATTTCCCATAAATATTTCACTTATATTTATGTGAATACAGGTTTATGTAGGAATAAATGGGAATCCTTTTCTATGTATCACAAGCAAGCAAGCAAGCAAAAAAAAAAAAAACAAACAAACAGCCAAAAAAAAAAAAAAGCAAACCATGGTTTAAAAGGCAAGGGATTGTGTACACATATAAAGAAGGACTTAGGAAATAATGTGTTAGGAAAGGAGATGGTGTCATCTGGATCCATACTGGAGAATATTCTCTTCACTTCCCCATTGTGCAGGTGCTTCAGTGAATGGCAAAAATCCTTCCTGGGCCTGCCTTCTTGGTATTTCAGGAAGTCCTCCAGCAGCGCTCTCTGCTCTCTCTCTCTCTCTCTCTCTCTCTCTCTCTCTTTCCCTCTCTCTCTCCTCTCTTCTGTCTCCCTCTCCTCATGGAATCCTAAGCAAGCTGTTACCAATACTCTACTGGCACTGCATTTACTCATCAAGACTGTAGTCTCCTCATAGTCCCCATCCACAGCCAGGTGAGTCTCTCCATTCTCTGCAAGAAGAATCCTTGACCAACATCCTAGAATGAGATGTGTTTTTTCCTCCTGAAACTAGCAACATCATCATACAGTGTGGTTCATGGGTAGCCATTATTAACTACTACATCTAGCATAAATTTCCTAGGCAGACACAACTGTTAGTTGGCCTCTGAAGCTTTCTTGCATTCATGGGGAACTCTGAGAAAACACCTGAGTCAAGTATGTGAGTCCAAGTCTGTACTTGGAAGGAAGCCAGATCTTCCCTTACTGGGGTCATACAGAGCAAAGCTCATCCCCCTCCAACCCAATCCAGAAGAAATTAGTTCTATTTAGAGGTTTTGCTTTTATCCTTCATAGTATCAGTATTATTTATGTCACAAAGAGGTATTTGGTTTCATATCCAGAAGTACTAATAGGAGAAAAGAATGTTTGGTAGTCACATTTACTTTAAAAAAGAGAGAAAACACACACTGTAAAGACACTGGCTCAGGCAGACCCATTGTTTTGAGGGTAAACTAATACACAAGAACATATACATGAGAAGGGAGGGAGAAAGTATAGTGTGCTCACACGTGCATGTGTGTTTTAGAAATGGGGCTCTTAAAATTTTGAGAAAATGGGTTGAAAAATCTATAGCCAATAGACAATTATCATGGTTAAGTATCTGGGTGTTTATTTCTGTTTTAGTCCATTCAGGCAGCTGTACCAAAGATACCATAGGAAATATAATTTTATTCTCAGTGTTCTGGAAGCTATGAAGTTCAAGACTAGTGAACCATCAGATTTGGTAACCATCGGGGGCTAACATTCTGGTTTGTGGGTGTTTGATCTCTTGCTGTGTCATCAAGTGGAACCAGAAAAAAGAAGTTCATGTGATCTTCTAATTATACTCATAAAAGCTACATCTCCTGACCCTATCACCTCCCAAAGGCCACACTCCCACACATCATCACATTGGGAAATAAGTTTTAACACATGCTTCTGGCAGAATATAAACATTCAGTCTATAGTAGAAAAAAATGGTAATAATTTATGATCATAAAAATGCGAACACATTGTAAATCCTAATTGCCAACGTGTATAAGTAGTGCCATCGTTTTTGGTAGTCAGAAGTGGGAGTGTAACTCTCTCCTCCTTGGAGCTGTGCAAGAATTTTCAAAGCTGTACTAATGAATACAGAAAGAACTCTTCCATATTTAGTGTTTCTGGTAGCTAACAGCATCCTCACTTTCTCAGTTCTTGTGGTATCACAGAATCCAGAGAATGAGTTCAATTGTGACATCATCTGGGGTGGACATCTGTGGATCTGCTTAGAGCCCTGGGAGGAGGGCCTGATTTCCCTAATTTCCATCTAACCATCTCCTCTACTGATCTTGAAGATAGTTCACAGCTGCCTCTGACGGCTCTAAGATACTTCAGTTTCTAGAAGCTCAAAATTTTTCCTGTAATTAGTTTCTCATATCTCTCAGGGTATCTCTTTATTTTCTTCTTATGCTTGCTTCCTACACTCTATATCCATTTGCATCCACATGAGATATCAGCAAAGACTAACCTCTTCAATGAGCTGTTGCCCACAGATTTCCTTAGGTGGTGCCTGCCATTTATCTTTTGTGTGTATGTATGTCCATGTGTGCATGCACATGTTGTTGTGTGTTTTATGTGCAGGCACACATGTGCATAGGTCAGATGTAAGCTTTGGGTGAAATTCTTCAGGAACTGTACATCTTATTTTTGAGACAATCTCTCATTGGCTTTTAACTTACCTACAAGGATGTTAGTTTAAGTTGACTGCCTCCCTCCTTCTGGAATCTAACTCTACCTCCCCAGCAATGGGATTACAAGTATGTGCCACCACATCCAATTATTTTCACATGGGTTTTGGGAAACACATTCAGATCTTCCTTCATGCTTGCAAGGCAAGAAGCTTTTTACCAACCAATCTATCTCTGCAGCCCTCGAGCCGGTCGAATGGAGAAAGAAATGAGGAAGGTTTGTAGCAGAAACAAGAAACAACAAACTCTTCTATGACTATGCAAAATTCACTAAGGCAGTACATTCTCAGTCTCCCTGCAATTACTCATTTTCTGAGAATCAAAATTCCAGAAATTTAAATCTGATGAGTTATCAATTATGTAAGACAATTATAAAAATGTGTTTTCCAGTTATTTTCATCTAAGGTGGGAGTCACACACACCTGCTTACTGAGCTCAGTATGTGGCACTGTGAAAATATATTTCTAGTGCTTTTCTAAAACATATTTGAGACAAAAATACCCTTTCAGTCGAATGAAAATGTCTTATTCCATTAACATTTTCTTTCCTGGCTGAAATAGTATTGAATTTATTATAAGCACCCAGGTAAATTGCCATACCCCAAATGATGAATATCTGAAGTACTTTTTCCACATTATTTCCTTGTAAATGGACCATTAATGCAAGAAGGTTTCAGTAGAGAATTATCAATAGAAGACTTCAAAGGCTTTTGTTGGGAGGATGATTAGTGACTATTTAGGTTAAAAAAATTCTGTAACGTTCTCTTCCTATATGTGTAGACTTTCCTTTAATATAAGCCTGTGTGCCTCACCAAACTTTATAGCATATTTTAGGGGTGTTTCATTTAGCATGTGGCTAAATAGTAAGTAGTATTATGTGGTTCATATATTAAAACTGAGCCTCAGGGAAATCCTTTATGATAAAATATGAGAATTTTTCCAAGTTAAAAAAGCAATTAGAAGAATAATAAAATATACAGACATAATCCTAGAAATGTATTTTCAGAAAGGAAGAGAATATGTTTAGCTCAAGAAGGAGGGGGGTGATATTAGCAAAATGGCACTCAAACAGAAGTCTAGCTTACAGAACAGCAGTGGGAGTTCGCAGGAGAAGGCTTTAATCTGTCAAAAGCCGTTCATCAGAACAGGCACAGTATCCAGAGTTTCATTATGAGAAGGGGCCTCATAGAATAAAGGACAATATTTTAAAAGACGCATAAGCATTACACAGATTTTTAGCTTATGGATACACTCTTTGCCTTCTACCTAGAGAAAGTCTCTCTCTTCCTTTAACAGGACTTATGAAGGAACTGAAAGCAGAAGGGACCTATGTAGAAGTGACTGATCCTGAGCAAAAAAAACTGAATCTTTCTTCAGGAACTTAGAAGTGGAAAGAATGTCATTTATTTTACTTTCCTCAGAGTCTTTTTTTTCCATGAATAAAACACAGCATTGAATATTGGAGTGACCTATTCCTTAAACAGATCTTCAGTCTGTGTTTCCTGTTTTGAAAACAAAGTATTTAAATTAGTTAGGTAGCTCGGTATGTTTCACTACAGATTGTCTCCCACAGAAACAGCCATTCTGGGGACAAGCAGCTCCTCCCTTACTGCTACAATCCCTAAATGGACAGAAATAAGACCTGGATATTCCCAGCAGTTCTTTTCTCTTTTAGGATATTGCACCCTCAATACAGTCTGCAAATATTCTTGAGAATTACAAGCAAGAAATAGTCAAGAACTGGGTGAGTCAAAGGCTATTTGTAATACTAACCATTTATTTATATAATTTAGCTATACCAGATAGATCTGTGGTTATTTATTGTATTCTTTTTGTCATTATTATCTCATGATGAAGGTATTTATCAATATGTTCAATTATTCCAGTTTTAGTCATTGGAAACTACTGCAGCCTGTCCTTTTTTCGTCTCTCATGTACTCTGATTTCCACCCACTTTTGACTACTTTCTCTTTAACACAGCAAGAGGTTCCTGGCTCATCTTTTATACATCCTTGGTCTAATACCATATCAGCTATTTTCGAAAGAGCTCTGGTATGCTGAATTTGAAACTGTTTATAAATCAAGACTTGGATGCATTTTAGAATTGTTTGTAAATTGAATTTTTGTTATAGAAATACTTTGTAATAATGAAAGTTATGGTCATTTACTTCTTGCCTTCTTTTACAGTTTAGTTCTCAACTTGGGATGTATGAGCTAACACCAAGATGTCATTGAGTAAATGTATTACTAATCTTACACATTACAATACTACTAAAAATAATAATAATAGTAATAATAATAAGCCTGGAGCAATTCTTGTTCATATCCTTCACTTTTGAGGTGAAATGGCAGGTCATCATGTGTCTGATTCACTGTTAAATTAGTGAAGCTGTGTAGGTCGTGTATGCCTTCAGAAACTTTTGCAAAGAAGGCTTAAGGGGGAAATTAGGACACAGGCCACACCTCCAGAAAACCAGATGGACTTACTGCAGATCTTATCTTCCCTTTCTGTTCCCCTAGACCCAATCCTACAGTCTTACCCATAGCACTGCAACAGAACACCTGAGACACCCTCACTCAACCCCTCCACCCACACACACACACACACATCTCCAGTGGATCCCACAGGCCATTCCATCCTAATATCTTTCCATTTACTTGTTGCTTTGTCTCAGACATCATCTCCAGCAGGCATTCCCTGCTAACTCCAGGGCTGCTCCTCCCAGGGAAACAAGTAGGCTGAAGGCAGACCCACACTTCTCCATCTGCTCCTGAGAGTTACCCTCCCACCAAGTCTCACCCCAGCTCTGTAGTTGAAAAACTGTTGAGGTCTCCCTTTCCTCTTGACCCCATCTCTAATGGATCACAAAGACTTTCTTCTCCAGTCTTACCTCCCCCAACTCACCCTAGTTATCCAGCCTCCAGCAGCAAGCATTCCTGGTGAACATGCCAGCTGAGCAGGCCAGTGAAACAGGCAAAACACGGGCATCACATTCTCTGAAAATCCAGAGATAAAACAGAAACCAAGGAACAAAACACCCACCTAACACAATCTCAAAAATCAGCATCTGGACTTCTTATAAACATCCCAAATCCAGATAGCTAGACACCAGTGTAAAAACACAATAGCACCCAGAGAAATATGTCTCTACTAGAGCCCAGCTATCCTATACAGCAGGCTTGAAATATTCCAGCATAGCTGAAGCATAAGAAAAATCCTAAAATGACCTTTATGAAAATGAGAAGTCCTTAAAAGGGAAATAAATAAATTCCTTAAAGAAGTCTGGGAAAACCCAAACATACAATTTAAGGAAATAAGTTAAAATATTTGAGACCTGAAATTGGAAATAGAATCAATAAAGAAAACACAAACTGAAAGAATTCTGGAAATGAAAAATTTGAGAATTTGAATAGGAACTACAGAGGCAAGCAAACTTCATCAACAGAAAAAAAAAAAAAGAGATATGGAACAGAGACTATCAGGCTTTGAAGATACAATAGAATAAATATCTATTGGTAAACGAAATTGTCTGATTTGATTTATGGCCCTGTCCACGAGAAAAACTCACACCTGACACTGCAAAAACCAGAGACTAGATAGCTCTGAGACCTAGGATAAAGCCAAACACTACTGATTTTAAAAAATTAATAAAATGATTCCTAATGATATTCTTCTATACTCATAGATTAGTGCCTTATGCAGTTATTGTCAAAAAGGCTTCCTCCAACAGGAAATGGGAACATATACAGAGAACCACAGCCAGGCATTATTCAATGAGAGAGCGGGGGGATGGGGAGGGAGGGGGGAGTCTAAATGGGAGGTCTCCATCAATTCCCTCCCTTCAGAGCTCAGGGAATACCTAGGAGGAAGAGTAGGAGGAAAGATCCTAAGAGTCAGAAGGGCTGGAGGACACCAGGAGAACAAGGTCCTCTATATCAACTAAGCGAGGCACATGTGTACTCACAGAGACTGAAGTAGCAAGCACATATCCTACATGAGTCTGCACCAGATCCTCTATGTATATATTACAG
Organism: Lophiomys imhausi; assembly: GCA_907164525.1. Lineage (NCBI taxonomy): Eukaryota > Metazoa > Chordata > Mammalia > Rodentia > Muridae > Lophiomys > Lophiomys imhausi. Next base: position 1,772,988 of record CAJQZJ010014103.1, on the reverse strand, counting down.
CTCTTAATATAGTATTTTCATAGGACTCCCGACTGTCAGAATGAGGTCTCTGGCTCTTATGTCTGCTCTAGTTTTTTTCCCCTCCTGTTGACTTGTTGCTTCCAACTTCGATATAATAGTTTTTAAAATTTATCTTAATTTATTTTATTTTGTCATATTTGGTTTTATCTCTTAAAAGCCTCTTTGTTTGTTCTAATGAGAGACAGAAAGAGAATCAATCCAGAGATGAGGGGAGGTGGTGAAGAACTGGGAAGAGTAGAGGGAAGGGAATAATAATAATAATTATTATTATCAGAATATATTGTATGAGAAAAATTATTTTCAATAATAAGTTCTTAAAGCATATTAAAAAGAGTGGTAAGTAGATAAACCAACGATCTATCATATGATAAGATTTGGTATCAAGCATACTCTGACTCAGAGGACATCCATAATTCATATAAAATGGTGCCCCAGGTCTTTCATTACCTATTTATGTTGCCCTGACTTCACTCCCTGAAGTTATACTAATGGATACAGAAAGGATTCTATTTGATCAGACAGAAGAAGACAAAATTGGGTCTGCTTTGAAGATAATTTTCTGAATATACCAGACGAAGCTGAAAATATGATGTTGCTACATTACAGTCTGCTTAGATGTAGACGTGGAATGAGTAGATTTCTTTTCCAGGGATAAGATATTCCAAGTAAGACACTGGTCATCTCTTTTGTTTGTACAAGAAGAAATCCGTGATAAAGACATATATATTGAAGGAAATATATCAAATATATCAAAGGAAACATCATTTAAAGACAATACACTGAACAACCAGGTAAACAGAGTGGCTTTTTCAGTAAGGCTTAGCCTGTATCTGGCTGTGACTCCACTTCTATTGTAGGTTAACACACAGCAAGCACATCTGTGATGCCAGTGATGAGAGGCACACAAAGGGTGCGTCCTTTTTTTTTGAAGGTTGACTCAGTAACAACTCAGCTGTACACTAGAATACCTCTTACTGCTTCCATACTGGACAATAGCAACTCAGTAGGTATTTTTTCTTATATTTTCCACAATAACATATTTATTATTTTGAGCCCTCAGAAATATAGCTGTATGCACCCTACCAGGAAAGTGTACCCCAAGGACTGGGTATGCTATGGGAACAATGGGATGATCACAGCAGTCAGAAACGGAATCAGTTTTACTAAACCTTTGCCATAAATTTTATATTTTAATGAGATTTTAACCAGACATAACAGAGCAATTCTGATAGAGAAGATTCCATGTGAGTCATGGGCAAGTTGAAGAGTACAAGGAACATCCTGTAGCGCTTGATGTGCCATGCTTCCTTTCCCACCTAAGATCACAGGGAGCTCCGGTACCCATCAAAATACAGGTTCACCACTTCCTACTCTCAGTACTAGACTGTCTGTCATTCCTTCTTCTCCTGTAGCATTCTCAAACTTAGAAATATCCCATTTCTATGTATTTGGCCACCCCAAATCTGTATATATCTGAGTTACTATAAAAAGGGTCAATTAGTCTGGAGACAGTCATGGACGAGATTCTTTATACAGTCTTTGCTCACACAGTGAGGATGCCTATTCCTATCATAACTGGTACCTGTCTAAACTAGTCCTGGCAGCCTGAAATAGGAAATTGCTCCTTAATATTTCATTTTCTATTTCTCTTTCATTTGCATTACATTTTCCATTGATCATTTACATGTCTCAAGTTCTGGCCTGGGTTCTAATGACAGTGTGACTCATGTTCTAATGACAGTGTGACTCACATTGGGCATGGAAGTCCTTGCTGCTTCTCATTTGCATCAGGATTATACTAAAACTCCTGCATAGTTATTGAGAAGGACCTGAGTGTTGTTAAAAGGATAAAACAGTTTTGGATTTTTTTTCAAGAGCTATCAGAGGGTGATAATTATGACTCCTGGAGAGTTTACTACAGTAAAAACCTATTCCTCGATACATTTGAGCATTTATCTTCAGGCTTTTGGCCCAGTATCTCTGACAGACATTAATTGTAAAGCAGGAATTATGAAGGACTTGCCTACCCTGTCTTGGCAGAGCTAGGCTGTGAACTTACCTGCTTCCAAGCTTTGTCCTTTTCAGACAGCATTCTATCTACAATTGAAGAAAGGGATTTTTGTTGTCAAGTGACAAGTTTGCCACTACCATAGCCTTCTGCAAAGGGCGTTTCTTTGATGCCCATCATCTACTTGGAGTAGAATGGAGGTTGCTGTCAGGCACTGACATGTCTAAGAAAACATCTTTTAATGTTAAATTCTACAGATCTCTTGAGGTTTTTGAAGACCACCTATCTATCTCCGTATATTTGGATAAGCAAATATTGCTTGTCTATTAGCAACTTGACTTCTGATTAACTTAGCAAACATCTGTGATAAACAATGCTAATACCTTACAAAATGACATGTTTGAGTAAATATTAGTGTGCATTTCTTAATTATCCTAAACAGTTTGTGACAGTTGCTATCAAAAGGCCAAAACTTCAAATTGCATTTTTAAGCATTATATAGGCACAATACCTTAAAAACAGTTAACCTTAATTTTGTATCAATATACATAGATATAAGAGCATATTCAATAATCTATCCATTTTTCATCATTCCTATATTATGCCTATATCCCATTTTTTCAAGTCTTTCCCCCACTACATAGGAGAGAAAGAAGAATATAGAAAAGGAAAAGAGAGAAATCCCTGGGTCTAACCTCCAAAACCTTGTTTAACAAGACTGTTTAACAACTTGTAACCAATCCCCCTAAATAACAACAAACATCTATAACTCATCAAATGACCAAAGGGGGAAAAGCAAAAAAAAAAAAAAAACAAAAAACAAAAAACAAAACAAAACAAAACAAAAAAACCCATCATCCATCCCTCCTTCTGTGGTAAATATGGCTACCCTGCAGAGTGCAAGAAAAAGTATAACTGGAGTGCCAAGGCTAAGAGATGAAACACTACCGGGACTGGGTGGTGAGGCACCTAAAAATTGTCTATCGAAGATTCAGACATGGATTCAGTGAAGGAACAACACCTAAACCCAAGAGGGTAGATGTTGCACCATTAAGTTCATCTTGAGGATTTCAACCAGTCATAAAATAAATGTTCTGGTTTCGAAAAAAGAAAGAAAGAAAAGGAAAAAAACCCAATTTCTTAGACGTTTAATCATAGATACCTGATTTGGCCAATAGATTATGAACAACTATATCCTTGCATTATATTTAACCCATTACCTCTCTTCTCACATTTTAAAAGTGTGTTGACACATGCCTCTTCACATTTTCTCACCCAAAGCTTTGTTGTTGACCTAAATTATGATGGATATCTCTAATGCAAGGGGCTACTTCCAACTGCAATAATCTATTCTTAGGGCTTACTGAGTCAAATTCTGTCCATTTCTAGAATCCTATTGAATCATATTCAGACTTCTCTTTCACTAACAGCATCCTTTGCACCACACATCAGCTTCCCAAAACACTTTCTAGTTGTTGTAATGTTCTCCCTCCTGTATTCCTTCTCTGTTTTGACTGACCTCAGTTTTATAGTCTAGCAAGAATATTCATTTGGAAAACATCTCATGTTCCCTTTGCTCCTGACTAGCACTTAGAAATTCAGTTTTGAAGGCTAAAACTTAGAGGAATCCATAGTGTATAGGCCTGCAAATACAGATACAATTGTATTAGCTGGAAGGTGATCACAGCAGATTATAGCTGAAAAGCTCATAAAACCAAATACCTTATATGCTTGCATTTGAAACTTTATACTGCAAAAAGACTTTGAATACTGCTTGGTCTTGTTTTGTTTCTCTTCCAAGCTAGCTCTAACAATCTTTTATGGTACTGCAAGCAGATGGTTTTATTTATTATAAAAGATGTATTCTATGTTATTCACCAGTGTTTATTAACCAATGTTAGAGAAGTATATAATTGTATACAAAAGTTAATAAACATTCATTTAGACATTAATATATTTCATAAACTTTTACATTTATATAAACCATTACTATGTCAAAACTATACACAAAATAATGTCATTAATTTGCAGGTATTAGGAAACTTGTGAGAAGATGGGATAAAGAGGATGTACTTTTATCTTACTTTAAGGAAACTATTTAAATAAATTTACCAGTGAAATATTTTCATATGAGTGACACTTTTAATAGCAGGACAGAGAACTTCTATTTTTCTGAAAAATGTGTTATTATAATGTATAATGTGATACATATGTATATATATATTAATTCATTAATAAAACATAAAAAAAGCATGCAAGATGAGTGCATTCCATAATTTTAGGCAAATCCATATGTGAACCTTAGTCTAGCTTAGCAGATGATGGATGGAATAAGGTAAAACAGGAGTGAAGAGAACTGACCACTCAGTGATATGATAGGGGTCAGCCAGTTTTCAGAGATAGAATTCTCAGAGCTCATTAGTGAGACTGATCACTTACCTAAGAAGTGTTGTTCTTGTTAATTTCTTCCTCTCTGCTTCTCCTTTATGCTGTGTTTCCAGAGAACACTGAAATTTTCTTTCCTCATATAGATTAATAATTTCAAAGAAACTATAGACTGTTTTTTTTAGAATACCAGTTTTCATTTGTCAATATAAACCCCCCTTTAAACTTTAATTTCATAGTTGTATTATTGAAGGACAAATTTGCTACCTTTTAAAACTCCTACAGGTACTATGATAGCAGTCTGTAAATAATGAGGTATCCATCATATTTCCACAAATTTCAATGATTTTGTCCCTCTTGTTCTATTAGAAGACTAGCCTTTTTCCTTTTAGTATTCTGACTTAATTTTGTAGGCTGGAGGAACATTTGGAGAATAATATTTGTCATAAAGTAGGTAAGTCTCCCTTTTTATTGCACTTAGTATATACTGTTGTTGTAGTAATAGACTAATTTAGTGGCAGTTTTCAATTTGAAGTGAGTGCCCATGTAATCCTTCCTTCTCATTTGTCACCCACATGAAATAATGAGCATTCGTTGTGTGGTTGCAGAATGAATGATTCATTGCACGGTAAGATGAAATCCTGGAGAACCATTGCATAGGGCTATGATTCTCCTGGCAGGGATTTGAAGTTGAACTATAGTTTAAATCATTTTTGAAAAATTTCCACAGTCCAGAGTAGGAGTACTAAAAATAGAAGGGCTTATTCACAATAGTTTCTTGTAGGTTGATACAGCAGCATCTCAAAAAGTTCATTAAATTAATATGTAAATTTAATTTTTGTTCAACTTTTCAATACCATAATTTCTAAGACTTGATTGTAACTTATTGATGATTCTTTTTTTTTAAATACTTTATTTTTTTTTCTTCAAGTTACATCTCAGTCACAAACCCCTCCCTATTCCCCCTTCCTATCCCGCCCTTCCACCCTCTTCCCCCCAGAAGTTTCCCCTTTCAGTCCAACAGATGGTTCCTTCTCTTATAACAGTATTATACAAAACAATAGATATAAACATGCCACATTTATGAGAGTGAAATGGCCCAGTATACCTTCCCAATGTCCAGTTTATACATATTTGGCCCCTGACTTTAGCATTCTACTATCTAACCAAGGTTTAAAGGTCTATATGTGACTCAACATTCATACTATCTTGCAACACACTTTTAAGAGTATCTTCTTAGATCTATAACACCCTCTTGATTCCTAAACAGTTCAAAATTTAACTATGAGACTCTAGCTGTCTATTCTTCAACCACCTCAGAGACCTGAGAGGGATAAATATATTTGCTTATATAGGAAGTGCAGGGCCTGCAGCTTCCAAAACTAAGAAAGAACATACCAATGACTGCCTGGACAGTTCCCATTTTCTCTCCATACATTCCAGCATCAATTTTCAGCTTTTGGGTCCTGTTTCTCTGACATACATTTGTTGTAGAGCAGGGATTATGAAGGACTTACCTACCCTGTCTTGGCAGAGTTAGGCTGTCAACTTCCCTGCTACCAAGTTTTGTCCTTTTTGGACAGCAGTCTGTCTGCAGTTGGTGCAAGGGGTTTTTTCATGCCAAGAGAAAGGCTTGCCACTAATTCAACCATCTTACAGTGGAGGTTCTTCGATGCTTATCTTCTACTTGGAGTAGAATAGGGGGTGCTGTCAGGCGCTGATATGTCTCAATATCAAAAAAAATCTTGATTTAAGATAACATCTTTGAATGCCATATTCTGCAGATCTCTAGGGGTTTTTGAAGATGCCCTATCCATCTCTTGTATTTAGATAAGCAAATGTTGCTTGTCTCTTAGCAACTTGATTACTGGGTAGTTTAGAGAATATCTGTGATAGACTGTCATAGTAGCTAACAAAGTGACATCTTTGCATGACTAGGAGTTTGTTTTAACTATCCTAGACCGTTTTAGACGGTTGGTATCAAGAGGTCAGAGCTTCACATTTTATTTTTAAATATCTCTAGGTATGATACAATTGGGAAGCGTTACCTTTAAATTTGTATCAATATACAAAGATCTATTCAATTGTGGTTAAATATACTCTTAATTATGTATCAATATACCAAGATCAATGCCTATGTAGCCCAATATAATCTTAATATTACGTCCATATGCAAGGGTCAATACCATTGTGGCAAACTATAATCTTAATTTTGTATTAATATACAAAGATCAATACCGATGTAATCCAATACAATCTTATTTTTGCACAATAAACAATGGTCAATACACTTTAGCCAAATAAACTAATTTTGTATCAATATACAAAGGTATAAGGGCATATTCAATAATCTGCCCCTTCTTCTTGGACCTTCCTGTGCTATGTCTATATCTCATTTTTCTCAAGCCCATGCACTCCTACATAGGAGAGGAAGAAGGATACAGAAAAGGAAAAGTAGGAATTCCCTGGGGCTAACCTCCAAAACCCATTAAGACAGGACCATTTATCAGCTTGTAGTCTCTTCCCCTACATAACAGAGTTTTCAGTTATCCTTCAAATAACCAAAAAGAAGGGCAGAGAAACACCCTCCACACCCTCTGGGCATGGGACGTCACTCTCTTAAAGTGACTTCCTGCTGATTTGGGTCGTAGTAGACCTGTTTGGGACCCGAACCCAAATGGGAAAAATGATTAAAAATATTAGTACACTCCTTTTATGTTCAGTCCTTCTGTTCTCAGCTGTTTAGATGACCTAAGGGGTTTGTAGGCAGAAGCTGATCTTGCAGGTTTCACTGAGGTTCCTGTCGGGGCATTGTGTAGAGCTGAGCGGTACCAGTGACATTGGATTGCTGTGGTGGTTGCAGGCCCCCAATGGAGACAGCTATTGAGGAAGACTGCCAGGCAGAATCAACTGGGTCACTCGTCCTCCTTGGTGCCTGATTCTGCTCTCTGCTGAGGATTCCGCTGTCCAGCCATCCCCGGGCTCCCCTAATGGACGCTTCGATTCTCCTCGAACGATAAGAACAGAGCCCTGCCCCAATCCCAACCCTAGGACAATTGCCTTCTTTTTTTTTTCTGGGGGAGATGGGGGGGGGGCTAGGTAGTACTTCTCCTGAAGCAAATTTGCCTTCTGACAACATACAAAGTGTTATCTTTCAATCCGGGTTAAAGAAGAAATCATTCTGTCACCTTGGAGCTAAACCAGCTCTAGTGTATATGTTTTGAGATCCCAAAGGACAATCTGCCTGCATCGAGACGGCCTTTTGTAAGTAGCCTCCAAACCTAGGTCCCTGCAAATCCCATGTGTGTGTCTCTGAACTCTAATTATTGGGATCATGGACATGTGTTTCCCATCTGAAGGGATCAAAGATGTGTTCCACCACTCCTGGATTGAAGTCTTTCTCTATTTAGAGTTTGCCCTGCATCAGGCTGACCCTGAGCTCCAGGATCTGCCCGTTTCTGTCTCCAGTGTGCTGGGAGCTGGGACCAAGGGTGTACTCTTCTTGAATGGTGGGACCAAGAGTATGCACCCTCACCACCCCGCTCCGTATGACTCCAGAATACATAAGACCACCAACTCTACGGTGCCCCCCCCCCATCTCCGCTGAAGTCAAAGGCATGGGCCAATACCACAATTCTCTTGGATTTTACCTTAGCTCCACGTCTTCTCTACATGTGGAGGTCTGCCAAGCCAGGCCGAATGGCTGTATCCTCTGTTCCATTCACAGTGTTTCAGCCCTGCCCCCTGCCTTTTTTTTTTTAGTTAATAAATTTATTTGTTTGTTGCTTCAGGTTACATCCTTATCATATTGTCCTCTTTTCCCACTTCCCAGCCCCACCCTCCCATGCTCTACCCCCTGACCCTTCCCTCTTGTTCCTCTGGGGTGGAGTGTCCCTGCCTAACATTCTCTCACCACAGATCAAGAGTCATATGAGGGCCAAGAGCCTCTTCATTCACTGGGGGCCTATGAGGCAGTACTGCCAGTGAATGGTGTCTCATTGCTACTGCGGGAATACTAAAAAAAAGACCAACAAACACACAAACCCACAAAAACAAAGAATATCAACAAAAACAGAGAGGAAAAAGAGAAGGGAAAAGGAAAAAGAAAAAAGAAAAAAAGAAGGAAAAACTAAAAGATAAAAAAAAAATTATGTCCTTGTTCCTTTTGATGTGTTGGTTGTAGTACAGATATCCTGTACGATATAGTTAAAATCCTACTATAAGTGAATAGATGCCATGTGCATCCTTCTGAGACTGGGTTAGCTCACTCAGGATGAGCTCCTCTAGATCCATCCATTTGGTTGCAAATTGCATGATTTCATTGTTTCTGATAGCTGAGTAATATTCCATTGCATAGATGTACCACAATTTTTTAATCCATTCTTCAGTTGAGGGACATCTGGGTTGTTTCCATTTTCTAGCTATTACAAATAAGGGTGCTATTAACATAGATGAGGAGACTTCCCTATATCTCCGTGAGAGGTCCTTTGGGTGTATACCCAGAAGTGGTATGGCTGGGTCCTGAGGCAAGGTTATTCCTAGATTTCTAAGATATTGCCAGACAGACCTCCATATTGGTTGCACAAGCCTGCACTCCCACCAGCAATGGAGTAGTGTACCCCTTTCTCCACACCCTCGCCAGCATGCGCTATCATTTGAGCTCTTTATTTTAGCCATTCTACCAGGTGTTAGGTGGAATCTCAGGGTCGTCTTGAGTTGCATTTCTCTGATGATTAAGGATGTTGAACATTTCTTCAGGTGTCTCTCAGCCCTTAGGGATTCCTCCTTTGTGAATTCTCTATTTAGCTCCATCTCCCATTTTTTGATTGGATATTTGGTTTCTTGGCATTTAGTTTCTTGAGTTCTTTGTAGATTTTAGATAATAGCCCTCTATCAGATGTGGGGTTGGTGAAGATTTTCTCCCAGTCTGTTGGTTGCCATTTTGTTCGAATGACAGTGTCCTTTGCTTTACAGAAGCTTTTCGGTTTCATGAGGTCCCATTTATTGATTGTTGATCTCAGATCCTGAGCTGTTGGTGTTCTGTTCAGGAAGTTGTCACCTGTGTCAATGAGTTCGAGGGTTTCTCCTACTGTTTCTTCTAGTATCTTTAGTGTGGCTGGCCTTATGTTAAGGTCTTTGATCCACTTGGAATTAAGTTTTGTACAAGGTGATAGGTATGGGTCTAATTTCATTCTTTTGCAAGTGGACATCCAGTTGGACCAGCACCATTTGTTGAAGATGCTGTCCTTCTTCCATTGTGCGTTTTTGGCTTCTTTGTCAAAGATTAGTTGGCCATAGGTGTGTGGATCCATGTTTGGATCTTCAATTCGATTCCATTGATCCACTGGTCTGTTTCTATACCAGTACCATGCTGTTTTTATTACTGTTGCTCTGTAGTACAACTTGAAATCTGGGATGGTGATACCTCCAGATGTTTTTTCATTGGACAGGAGTGATTTAGCTATTCTTGGCTTTTTGTTGTTCCATATGAAGTTGAGAATAGCTTTTTCCAGGTCTATAAAGAATTGTGTTGGTATTTTGATAGGAATTGCATTAAATCTATATATTGCTTTTGGTAGGATAGCCATTTTTATTATGTTGATCTTACCTATCCATGAGCATGGGGGATCTTTCCATCTTCTAAAGGCCTCTTCCATTTCTTTCTTTCTACAGGGGCTTGAAGTTCTTGTTATATAGGTCCTTTACATGCTTGGTTAGAGTTCCCCCAGGTATTTTATGTTGTTTGTGGCTATTGTGAAGGGGGTTGTTTCCCTTATTTATTTCTCGGTATATTTGTTTGTTGTATAAAGAAGGGCTTCTGATTTTTTTTGAGTTAATTTTGTATCCAGCCATCTTGCTGAAGTTGTTTATCAGCTGTAAGAGTTCTTTGGTGGAGTTTTTGGGGTCGCTTATGTATACTAACATATCATCTGCGAATAGGGATAATTTGACTTCTTCATTTCCAATTTTTATCCCTTTGATCTCCTTTAGTTGTCTTATTGCTCTAGCAAGGACTTCAAGTACTATATTGAAGAGATATGGTGAAAGTGGACATCCTTGTCTTGTCCCTGAGTTTAGAGGAAATGCTTCAAGCTTCTCTCCATTTAGTTTGATGTTGGCTACTGGCTTGCTGTATATTGCCTTTATTATTTCTAGGTATGGTCCTTGTATGCCTGTTCTCTCCAGAATTTTTAGCATGAAGGGGTGTTGGATTTTGTCAAATGCTTTTTCTGCATCTAGCGAGATTATCATGTGGTTTTTTTACTTTCATCTTGTTTATGTGGTGAATTACATTGATAGACTTTCGTATATTGAACCATCCCTGCATTCCAGGGATGAAGCCTACTTGATCATGGTGTATGATACTTTTGATGTGTTCTTGAATTCGGTTTGCTAGTATTTTATTAAGTATTTTTGCATCTATGTTCATGAGGGAGATTGGTCTGAAGTTCTCTTTCTTTGTTGGGTCTTTGTGTGGTTTAGGAATCAGAATGACAGTGGCCTCATAGAAGGAGTTTGGCAGTGATCTTTCTGTTTCTATGTGGTGGAAGAGTTTGAAAAGTAATGGTGTTAGTTCCTCTTTGAAGGTCCGGTAGAATTCCGTCCTAAAGCCATCTGGCCCTGGGCTTTTTTTTGGTTGGGAGATTATTAATGACTGTTTCTATTTCCTTAGGTGTTATTGGGCTGTTTAAGCTGTTAATCTGATTTTGATTTAGTTTTGGTAGGTGGAATTTATCGAGGAAATTGTCCATTTCGCTTAGGTTTTCAAATTTAGTGGAATATAGATTTTTAAAGTAATGCCCGAATATTATCTGGATCTCCTCAATGTCTGTTGTTATTTCTCCCTTTTCATTTCTGATTTTGTTGATTTGGGTTCTTTCCCTTTGCCTTTTAGTTAATTTGGCTAGGGGTCTGTCTATTTTGTTGATTTTCTCAAAGAACCAACTCTTGGTTTCATTGATTCTTTGTATAGTTCTTTTTGATTCTAAGTTGTTGATTTCGGCCCTAAGTTTGATGATTTCCTGCCTTCTGCTCTTCTTGGGAGTGTTTGTTTCTTTTTTTTCCAATTCACCCAGCTTAGCTGTTAGTTCACTAATATGAGCTGCTGTCGCAGTTTTCTTTTTAAAAGCACTTAGTGCTATGAACTTTCCTCGTAGCACAGCTTTCAATGTATTCCATAGGTTTGGGTATGTTGTGTCTTCATTGTCGTTGGATTTTAAGAAGTCTTTGATTTCCTTCCTTATTTCTTCCCTGACCCAGTGGTCATCCAGTAAGGAGCTGTTCAATTTCCATGTGTGTGTAGGCTTTCTGTTGATTCTTTTACTGTTGAAGACCAACTTTATTCCGTGGTGGTCTGATAAGATACAAGGTGTTATTTCAATTTTCTTGTATCTATTGAGACTATCTTTGTGACCAATTATGTGGTCGATTTTGGAGAAGGTTCTGTGGGGTGCTGAGAAAAAGGTATATTCCTTTGTGTTTGGGTGAAACGTTCTGTAGATATCTGTTAGGTCCATTTGTTTCATGATCTCTGTTAGACTCAATATTTCTCTGTTTGTCTTCTGTCTTGATGATCTGTCCTTTGTTGTGAGTGGGGTGTTGAAGTCTCCCACTACTAATGTGTTTTGATCGACATGCGCTTTAAGTTTTAGAAGTGTTTCTTTTATGAAAGTAGGTGCCTTTGTATTTGGGGCATAGATGTTCAGTATTGAAATTTCCTCTTGATGAATATTCCCTTTAATGAGTATATAGTGCCCTTCTTTGTCTTTCTTCATTAACTTCAGTTAGAAGTCTGTTTTGTTTGATATTAGGATGGCTACTCCAGCTTGCTTCCTGGGTCCATTTGCTTGGAAAACCTTTTCCCAGCCCTTTACTCTGAGGCAGTGTCTACCTTTTGTAGTTAGGTGTGTCTCTTGTATACAGCAAAAGGAAGGGTCTTGCTTGCGGATCCACTCTGTAAACCTATGTCTTTTTATTAGGGAGTTGAGTCCATTGATGTTGATGGATATTAGTGACCTGGGGTTGTTATTTCCCATTAGTTTGGTATAGGCGGTTGTCCTGTTCCTCTTTTGGCTTAGTTGCTGATGGGTTTTCTATTCCCTTTGTTTTCTTGGGTGGAGTTTTCTTCTCTGGGTTGGGATTTTCCTTCTAGGATTTTCTGTAGGGCTGGGTTTGTGGGTAGATATTGTTTAAATTTGATTTTGTCATGGAATATCTTGTTTTCTCCATCTATGTTGATAGAGAATTTTGCTGGGTAAAGTAGTCTGGCTGAGCATCTATGATCTCTTAGGACTTGTAGTACATCTGACCAGGCCCTTCTAGCTTTTATCGTTTCTGGGGAGAAGTCAGGTGTAATTCTGATGGGTCTGCCATTGTATGTGACTTGACCTTTTTCTCTTACAGGTTTTAATATTCTTTCTTTGTTCTGTACATTTGGGGTTTCAATTATTATGTGGCGAGAGGAGTTTCTTTTCTGATCCAATCTGTTTGGTGTTCTGTAAGCCTCCTGGATTTTTATTGGCATCTCTTTTTTCAGGTTGGGAAGTTTTCCTCTATGATTTTGTTGAAGATATTTCCTGGACCTTGGAGTCGGGAGTCTTCTCTTTCCTCTATACCTATAATTCTTAGGTTCCGTCTTTTCATTGAGTCCTTGATTTCTTGGATGTTGTGGGTGAGAGATTTTTTAGCCTTCTCATTTTCTTTGGATGTTGTACTGATTTCTTCCACTGAATCTTCCATGCCTGAGATCCTGTCTTCCATCTCTTGCATCCTATTGTTGATACTCACATCCGTAGTTCCTGTTCTCTTCCCTTGGTTCTCCACTTCCTCTTTTAACTCTGACTGTGTTTTCTTTATTGTTACTATTTCTATTTTCATGTCTTGTATGGTTTTGTTCGTTTTGTACATTTCCTTCTCCAGCTTGCTTGTTTTTGTATGAAAATCTTTCATGGCTTTTTCCTTTTCCTGTTCAAGCTCTGTCACCTTGGCTTGGAGCTCTTTAATGGTGTTGTTCCTTGTTTTGATTTGTAGAATTGTGGCTTCTTTGAATTCCTTCAAAGATTTAAGTTCTTCTTGCAGAGACTCTATCACTTTCCATAATGCAGAATTGTCAATGTTTTCATGTGTTTCTGTTGGTGTGTGGTCATCCGAATTGGATGAGCTAGGATGGTTCTGCTTTGTTGGAGTCATAATTCCTTGATTTCTATTTTTTTTTTGACCTTTCACCATTGGATGCATTTAGCTGTCTGTTTTCTGTGCTTGGAACCACAGTGGATGATTTGGTGCAGGGGACGAGTTACTTGGCTATCTGTCCTTGCTTACAGGGGCATTTCAAGGTCACTGTGGTTTTAATCGCCAGAGGCACTATGAGCTGGTGCAGCCTATTCCCAGGTTGTGAGTAATGGACCAGGATTGTTTCACTGCTCCCAATTCAGACTTCCCTATGTTCCACTCTGAGTTATCAGCCTGTAATGGTTCTGATGGTATGGGCCTGTTTGCCCAGGCACAGATTCTGTTGGCTTTGTTTGTCGCCATGGAGGCTGACAGGGTCTGGTTCCACACCTAATATGTCTGGATTTTCCGGGATACAGCTATGGTCCCGATTTCTGGTTTCTCTCTAGGCTTCTTGCCACATGGCTGGACTCTGTGCCTGATTCCCTTCCTGTCTGCGCTGCCACCGGTCCCGTGGGTACCCCAAGCCCCGGATCCTCCGGCTGCCTGAGTGGACCTCTCGTCCCAGCAGCTCAGCAGTGGTTGCGCGGATCCCTGGCCCCGCCCACGCCTGTCTCTCTCCCCAGATGACCTGCCGTGGACTCTCGGGGACTTGGCCCTGCCAGCCGTGCTCCCTCCCCAGCTGCGCTATCATGAGTGTGCGGGATTCGGCCCCTCCTGCCTGCTTTTGTGTTCCCAGCTTCCCGTGCTCTCTCGGAACCTCCCGCCCTCAGCTTCGAGCGGCTGCGGACCACCCGCTGAGCCCCCTGTTTGTTCCTTGCTAAGCCTTCCACTATCTCGCAAAGTTTTTTAAGTGGGTATAAGTTCAACCTGATGTGTGGGGAGCCCAATAGGACAGCGATCTATGGCCAAGTGGACCCTGATTCTGCCTGCTGTAAGTTGGGATCGATCTTACCAGGCTCCTCTCCAAATGGGAGTTCCCGAATCCCGGGTTTAGTGGCCTCCCTGTCTGTGAGAGATGGGTGAGAGCCTTGCCCTGGGACTTTTAACAGTCCCTTGGGAGCTATGAGTGTTCGGGGGGGGGGTCTAGCCCCTCCAGTTTTTGCACAGTGCCCAATAACTCTGTGTTTTTTATGGCTCTTTTTTCCCCGCATTCAAAATGTGTCAGTGTAGGTCACCGCCGTCTTGGCCCAAGCTCTTATTGATGATTCTTAATAGAACAATTCTTTATTTTCTCCTTATAGAATAGCAAAGATAAAGTGTTCAATATTTGTTAATTTTTTTTTACTTCAAAAAACCATTTATACATGGGTAACACAAACTTATGACTTATAAATGATATTTGAGTTCCCAGTCTCCTACTTGGCATCCAAATTAAGATATAGACTAACATTATGTTTCATTCTTGATTAGTCACAAAAATGTTTGAAAGAGTGAGTAAATCACTAACATGTGAGATATAGGTAGCTTATGACATGGAGTAGTGTGATTAAACGTGACTTGCTCAGAGTTTTAGTAATGAAACATGTGAAATTAAAGGATAAACAACAAAAGAAATAACATGGTGATGTATTAACTTTAGCCAGCATTTTTCTTAATTGAGTAACCCAACAGAAACTTACTGTCCTATAAAGAATTAAAAGTACCTCATGTTAAGTATGTAATAATCTTTAAGAGAATACACTATGAACCAGGTCTTGCAGTGTATATTTAATGTGGAATGGGTGAAATGTTATATAAGACAACAAAAAGGTGTCATTATTCACCATTGTCTCATACATGTATTTGCCAAGACTTCAAATGAATAATATCCATTCCTCTGTCTACTGATATTGCCATAATGTAGCTGCTTCTATATATGAGAGGGTTTTCTTATATTGTTTAAAGGACATCATCTTAGTTAATGTTCTTTTTTTGCAAAGAGAGACACCATGACCACATCAACTCTTATAAAGAAAAACATTTAGTTGGGGCTAGCTTAGCTTACAAGCTCAGAGTTTTAGTCCACTATCATCATGGTGGGAAACATGACAGCACATAGACAGACATGGTGCTGGAGAAGAGCTGAGATTTCTTTTTTTTTTTTTTTTTTTTTTTGGTTTTTCGAGACAGGGTTTCTCTGTGTAACAGCTCTGGCTGTCCTGGTCTCACTTTTGTAGACCAGGCTGGCCTCGAACTCACAGAGATCCACCTGCCTCTGCCTCCCAAGTGCTGGAATTAAAGGAGTGCGCCACCACCACCCGGCGAGCTGAGATTTCTAATCATGATTGGCAGACAGCAGGAAAACAGAGAGACACTGGACCTAGCTTGAGCTTCTTAAGTGTCAAAGCCCACGCCCAATGACACACTTCCTTTAACAAGGCCACACCTTCCTCAACAAGGCCACAAGTCCTCTCAAATAATCCTATGGGGGTAATTTTCATTAAACCTACCACAGACATGTTTCCCAGACTGGGGTAAAGATACACTCATACACATCCTCACATAGTCTCCTTGGTTGGTTACCAGCTAAATAAAATTCCTGTTTATTTTTTCTTTTAAAGTACAACCCAAGTCAAGTCTTATGGTACAGGCCTCTAACAGTGGATGCTTACAAGGATGAAACAGGATTTCAAATCGATGACTGTCCTATGCTACATACAGAGTAAATTGAAGGCTTGTCTGAGTAATTTAGCAAAGACTCTGTCTCAAAATAAAAAGAGGGTGAGGTATATAGCTCTGATAGATTGCTTTTGTACTACACCTAACTTCTAATTAAAAAAAAAATAGAGAAATTACTTTTTTTTCAGATATGCTATTATGGTTTGAATCTAAAATGTCCTTCAGAGGCCTATATATTGGGATTTTATCTCCCAACTGCTGACTGTGTCTGGGGAGGCAGAAGAAATTTTAAGTTGTAAGTCCTGCTTGGGAGATGTAGGTTCATGTGGTTAGATCTTGCCTTGGCTTCTTCCTGTCTCTCTCTTCTGCTTCCCAGCCCCTATGAGGTGGGCATTTCTGTTCTATCACATTTTCTGTTTCCCACCTTTCCTTCCATGGTGTTCTGCCTCATCATGGTCTAGAACAATGGAGACAGCTTCTCATGGTTGGAGAGTTCTGAAACCACAAGCCAAACAGTCTTCTTTCCAAGTCTTTCCAAAATACTTTACTTCAGTATTTGTAAACCACAGACTTTAAGATACATGGGGACACCACATGCTGTTACAGAGGTTATGTCCTCTCTTGGATCTAAGAGTGAAAATTTTGGTTCGTTTCCAAAAAAGTCATCCATAGGCTTTTTATTGTTCTTAATAATGTTTCAACTATGGACACAAATGAGATTCCAAACTACCGAACTGAGGAAGAGTAGGGAAATTTGGAAAAAAAATTGTGATGTTTAGCAGGGATCTTGAAGACCTTAAAAAATTGTGATGTTTAGCAGGGATCTTGAAGACCTTAAAAAATTGTGATGTTTAGCAGGGATCTTGAAGACCTTAAATGCCTTTTGCATTAGGGTGCTTATACTTCTCTCCTCAGTGCCCTTTCGTTTTCAGTTATCTTCTAAATCACGTGTAGCAAACCATTCTCTAAGACAGAGATTGTTTTGGAGCAAGGGACAGGTGAGAATATGGTTTAGAATGACAAATATCTCTACCCAGCATAAACCAAGCAGATTGTCTTAAATCTAATCAAAAAAAGATTACACTGGCTTAATATATAGATTTCTATCCTATAAAATAACCCACCAAGCAATCAGACATTCCTAGGTTCTTGTCAAACTTCTCTATGGGAACTAAAGGAGGAGTTTAGAATGACACTATAGTTATTGCTTTGTTTTTCAGTCATAGAATGACTGTCTCTGGATCAGTGGAGTCTTATGTTAACTCTTGGTGTCTACTGAATTGAAGTAGACTAATGTGCTAAGCCACAAATGGGGATACATCCAACCCTTCACACTTTCTGTCATCCTCTTTCTCACCTTGGGTACATGGATAATGTCCTGTAATAATATGCGGCCAGAACTATGGAGGTCATCTCACAATCTCTAGGGGACAAACCTAAAGACAAATTTATCTCATGTCAGAAGTCCAGAGAGAAGCTAAGGCTACTAACTTTTTTGGAACTGCTTTGGGGATCATTCAATTACTGGATTCATTTTAGAGGACATGATGTGATACGTCTTTCCTCTCTTTTAAATCATTTGAGTCAAAATTTCTCTTAACTTGCAAAAACATTTCATTATAACAATCAAAAATGCAAAACCATTTGAAATTTGTAGTACATACCGTGTTATCTACTGTTGATTCACCATATATAAGTGTTGTGATGAATAGTTGAAGAGTTAATCCTTATTCTATAAAAAAAAATTGTTATAATTATCATCATTAGTTTGAACACAAAGATTCTAAGACTTGAGAAGTTAAATAAGAAGTCTAAGTTAATTCAGCTATTAAGATATCCATCAAAGATTGGAATATAAGTCCTACTAGGAACAAAGACCTATGAAGCTTACAATAATGGAATGTATCCCAAGTTATTAAGATTCCAGCATTTGTGGGAGCTTATTTTTTTCTGAATGCTAAACACTTAATGACTTCTTACATAAATGATAAGAAGAATTTGGACTACTTATGTAACTCTCTGTGCAAATGAAAGCCAAGAAATGTTCTACCTAAAAATGAACTCTTTAATAAGTCCCCAAACCGTGATTTTAAATCTGATATCAGCTTGGATTTTCAACACAGGACTAGAAGTTAGATGCTCACTAGCTATTGCAGAAAGCGAATGGGTTCCAGTTTGTGTGGGTTAATTTCATTGACTTGTTATCTTCGAAGCTGAAAAATATGTTTTGTCATACTGAGAGGGAAACAAAGAAAGGGATAGAGGAAGTATGCCTACCTGGAATTAATGCCTCATTCAGTCATCACTGGGTGAAAGCTCTGAAATGGGTTAGAAAGCACTGCTAGGGTGATTAGGCTCTAAGCCTCATGGTATCAGAAACTGGGTTAGGCTGGATCACTGGACACTGTTGCCTCCGTTGTACATGTCCTTATCAAAACATCCAGCCATTAATAAATTAATGAGTGAATGATGGGGAAAGCTATCAATGAATTAATGACTGAATAAAGGGGCCAGTGAGGTGGCTCATTGGGAAAAAGTGCTTGCTGTCACTGTTGGTGCCCTGATGACCAGAGTTCCATTCCTGGACCTAAAGAAGAGAACTGAGTTGTCGTCTTACCGGGACATGCAAACTCTTACACACACACACACACACACACACACACACACACACACACACAAATATAATATTTCAATTAGGAATACAGAGCTAAATAAAATCCAGTAAATAAATAAATATATCTTTATTTTATTTCACAATGTTCCCTTGAAGCACCAAAACAGAGATTCTAGGTGAAAAGAATAAATCAAGAATTGTCCCTATGCAAGGAAAGATACTTCATGAAATTAATACCTAACTTACTCATTGAACTGTAATTTCATTCAGCATGACTGTGTACTAGGATCCATAGGTGACTTTTTGCTATGATAATCTATTACTATGACAGTCTCTTAGCCTGCCTAGCTTAATAAAAAAAAAAGGTTGAATATAGGCAATGGCAATTTGGTACACAAGGCAAACAAAGAGCTGAAGGTAGGAAAAACAAAGAAACAAATATCCTCAAGTTATTCTTTGTGATGCTAGGATTGAGTGCTAGGGATGACCTCAGAAAATAACCTACTTCTCACTTCTGAACTATAATGTAATTTTTAATGTGAAAGTTATTTGTTATCACTCACTACCAGGGCCCAGAAGTGAAACATAATCTGAATACATTATCCTTTGTAATATAGGTTTGACATGTATTTCCCTAGCGAAGTTGTTTTCCAGGGAAGTTAGGCCTAATTATGTAACACGTTCAAAGTCAATAAATTACTGGAGAGGAGCAAAAGGCTGTTCTTTGGATGAAATTTGTCTTGTGAAATGGAAGTTGTCTCATGCTGTAAGGAGTTACAGCATGGTATCATTTAATAACAACATGCAATATTTTAAATTACTGTTTGGAAACATATTGCCTGATATTAACATGACTTTATATAAATGCTGTGTCCTCAATTTAAAAGGACATTAGTAACTCCCCTAGGACTGAATAGGCCTTTTCTCAACCCAATTAAATTATGTGCAGGGTACAATGCCTCTCTCGAAGATTAACAGAACACTTTTCTTATCAGTTTAAGTGTTACCTGTGGCGATATTTTTTTCTAAATTAATTAAAAGCTGTTCCTTTATGAAGAACAAGCTTACAGCATAATCCCTCTTACATTTACATTTCTGAATTCTGTTCAGCAGCAAGTATTGAATGATGAGAAGGAAGAGAAAAGAAGAAAGAGAGGAGGGAGGGTCCAATGGTAATCCCATAATATAAAGTCAAGCACACCTTCTGGTTGTAAGGAAGATCTCATTTCAAAGGTGAAATGGAGTGGGTAGGAACTGGAGGTCTTGTGAGACAGTAGTTTTCATCGTGATGTATTAAGCCATTCTCCACCTCAGCAGTCCAGTACTTGCATCAACAAATCTGGCACACTCAAATGCCTACTTCACTGTGGGATCCTTCAAAATGTGTGACTTCTCTATAGAGCCCCAGTAATTGTTCTCAGTCTGGTCTCATGTACAATGCTGAATGCGGGTTAGGTGTACTCTACCAGCAACTCATTTGGTAGCGTAAGCACAAGTACCAGGCCCATAAGCTAGCAAATACCCTGACGATATCTAAAGGCCTGTGAGTTCACTTCGGTGCCCTGCCAGCCTCTTTAATGCTGGTTTCTTGATTAGATGGCATATATCACCTTGTCCTATTTATAGTTTTTTTCCATGAAGTTAGACTATTCATTTGTGTTGTTAGATCATTATCATGGCAGTATTGGAGGCCTATACCGTCTGATGTAAGAAAAGCATAGAGAAGAGAATGTAGAGAAAAAAAAATTAAAGTCATGAATGAAAATCTTAAAAATAGGGTTGAACGGGCAGCATTAGCAGTAATCTATTAGAGAACAGATGCAAGAATATATCAGGAAAGCAGGGTTGTATGTGGATTTAGGTTCTTAAAATGCTGTAATATAGTATTTTATATACTATATTATATATACTATAATATAATATTAGAAATGCCAAGCCAGTCATGGAAAAAAGTTTTAAAAATAAATATAGTTTATTACGATTAATTTGGATAGGAAACTAATTAAAAGAGATACAACTCTAGAAAAAGCAGAAAAAAGAGGAAGAAAAATCAAATCAATTGTAAATGTAACAAATAGGAAAGCATGTATGATGTTGGTAAATAACAATCCACGTGTGCAATAATTTTTTAAAAGTAATGGTCTGACGGTTAGAGAAATAACTCAGAGGTTGAGGGCACTTACTTACTGTTCTTCCAGAGTAGCTGGGTTCAAGTCGACATCAGGGGTCACAATGGTCTGGAACTTAAGTTCTGGGGAATCTGATGTCCTTTCCTGGCCTCTGCAGGCACCAGGCACACATATGGTATATAGACACACATACATATATAGACATGCAGGCAAAACACCTATACACAGAAAATAAAATGGTAAGAAAAAATAATTGTTCAAGTATTCTAATAAAAAGACAAATATCAGAGTCAATTAATAAAAAAATCTGTGTGCGTGTGTGTGTGTTTGAGATAGATGGATAGATAGATACATAGATACATAGATAGATAAATACATAGATATAGAGAAAGAGAGACAGAGAGAGGACAAAGATATTCCATGCCAACATTGATCATAAGAAAACTGGAGTAGCCAGATTATCCATCAAAGTAGACAGTAGAGTAAGAGATTATCAAAAAAAGACAGGCATTATATAATGATGAAAAGCTCAATTTTTCAAGAAGACATACTACCCCTAAACACGTACACAGCTAGTATTCAAGTACAAATATCATAAGTGAGGGGAAAAAAAGATGAAACAGGCAGGAGAAACATAAAAATTCACTACTGTTGTTAGAGACTTTAATATCCCTCTTTCCTAAATTATATGCTCAAACCAGAAAAGAAATAAACTGGAAATCAATAATAAAAATGTAGCTGGAAAATTTCCAAGTATTTGGAAATGAAACATTGCAAACAATATAAGAGCTACAGAACTTTCAAGATAATTTTGAAATATCTTAAAGAAAATGAAAATACTACCTATCAAAATTTACAAATGAAGCAGAAACAGTACAGGGGGAAAGTTTATTTTGCATGTATGAATAGGAAGAAACAACTATAACCAATCACCTAAGCCAAATCTTCTTTTAGTAAAATAGATTTTAAAAAATCAATTCAATTTTGAAACAAAGAGAGAAATAATAAAAAGTAAGGCATAAATCTACATAATTTAAAGCAACAATGAGAGGAAACTAGTTATTAGAAGATGTTAGTATAATTAATAAGCTGCTATCTTAGCATTTCTTAGAGAAACAGACAATGGGGTGTGCATAATCATTAAAGCATATTTTGAAGTCTAAAATTTCATGTGGGAGGCAAGAAGTTTGGGGACATAAGGGAACATTATGGGTCAAGTCCAAAAGCATCCTGCTCTGAAACCAGGAAAAATGCAGACTGCAGATGAAGTCCAAAGACAACTCACTGGTGAATCCATGTCTTCAGGCTCAGACTCTTATTCTAGTCAGACCTTCATCAGATCAGTCGACCAACCCTCACATTATGGGGAGCAAATCACTTTACTCCAGGTTCATCAGTTTAGAAGTAAATCTCAACTATAAGCAAACTTACAGAGAAATATAGTAACACCTGACTCAATATATGGGTTCATTGATGCAGACAAATCAATAACTAAAATGGTCTGAACTATACATTTTGCTGAGTTAATGGAGAGAGAGAGAGAGAAGAAATGAAAGGCATCGTTAAAATTGAGCTCATGGGCCTCAATATAATAATAAAGGAATATTACAGTCTGCACCCACTATTTGATAACTTATGTAAAATAAAAGACAAACTGTTACAATATTAGGAGAAAAAATTTTGAGTAGAAACGTATCCACCAAGGATGCTAACTCAATACCCAACAATCAATGACCTTCAAAGGTTAGATAACAAAGATAGAATGATGTCACCAATGAAGGAAACCAGGTATTTATGATACAAACACTACAGTGTTTTACAGAATAAAAGGAGAAGATTGACCACTTCCAGATTCATCCTGGGAAGTTAGTAATATTCTAATATCAAGTCAAACAAGTAGACTGATTATGATAAAGGAAAACTCTAGATCAGTATCTTTCATGAGCATCTAATGCAAAAATTCTCACAAAAATATTAACCTATTTCCATGGTATATACAAAAAACGCATGCTACAATTATAAGGGGCTAATTCTAGATCTACAAGTCTGGTTAAGCATTCAGGAATTTGTCAGTGTGAACTTAACCATCAGAAAATGTACAACCTAACTAAAAATTCCTAAAATACTTAATATACTTACCAGAGACATGCAAACAGAAAGCACACATATGAAAAGATGCCCAACATCAAATGTTACTAAGGAGTAGGATATTGAAACACAAACCCCAATATCTACTTATTAAACTGATCTAATTGAAAGACACTGGCAGTACCCAATGTTGGGGAGGAATACAAAGGAATACAGATGGGTTGGCAGTTTCTTCCTGAAAAAGGGATGGTTTATTATGCAATCCAGTGTCTGTGCTCTAAGGCATTTAGTCATACAGGCTGAAAATGTCTGCATACACAGTTACTTCAGATATATCATATTTATCTAAGAACCTGCACACAAACATTTGTGAAATTTTTATTAATCATCCCCAAAAATTGTAAGTAAGAGATATGAGTGGATAAAGTGTAAGGCCACTACCAAATGCAATGCTAGGAACAAAAGATCTGGTGCATCCACCCCCCAGAGTCACATGTTACAGTATTAACCCTGAAGATGAGGATGTCAGAAGATGGAGGTCTTTGGGAACGGATTGAGTCATAAGAGAAGGGTCTTAGGAGTGGAATCAGTGTCTTTATAAAAAGATGGTGTGAGAGAACAACGTTGTCCCTTCTGCCATGGCTGCCTATGACCCCCAAATCAGCATTTACATGACATTGAAACAACAATGTCTTGATTTTTGGCTCTTTGATTATAGAACTATAAAAACAAATTTATGTGATTTATAAACCTTCTGCCAGTAGTTCCTTACTAAGTAGCCAGAGCAGACTAAAATAGCTTTAAAAATAAATATCAAGCCACACAAAACTGTGTTTTCCAGTGAAAGGAATTCATACAGAATATCTATATACTCTATGATTCCAGGTGTATAATCTTTCCAAGAGGGTGTAAATATGAGATGAGAAGACTTCAGTGGTTGACAATAATGTGGAGCATGGCCAAGAAAGTTGAATAGGTGAATTAAAGGAATTTAGGAGAGGGTAAAGAGTCTACTGGGTATGATATTGGACAGGTGTATATTTGTTAAAGTACACTGATGAAGGTTTAAACTTTATATATATATACATATATATATGTATATATATATAAATGTAATAAACATATAATGAAAATATTTATGATGTTAGCAGACCAAAGATGGAATGCATAGTGAACAAGGAAATCTAAACCACATTTCAAATGTATGAAATAGGTTCATGGAGAAGTTGTAGGTAAAATTGCCTTTAAAAAAAAAAAAAGAAGCAAAGGAAATTTTGTGTAAATACTCTATTCTAGTAAAAAAAAAAAAAGTTGATTCCCTTAGTAGAATCAGTGAGCAATTAGGACATGGCCTTTTTTTTTTTTTTTAACATTGAGATTGTGCAAATAAATAGATTATGCTTTTGCATTATGGTAGGCAACTTTGTCACAGTGAGTTACAGGTGAATTATGAGGGAAGGCTACGATGATCAATATAGTCATAGACTGAGTTGAAGACATGTTGAGTTCAGTTAGCTTTTATAGTGTTGTATACAGAAATAAATACATGTACCAGATATTTCCTTCTCTGCCAGATGACAGGGCCTAGAGCCAACAGCTACCAGGTAGCATTCTGATCTTGTTTTCTGATAAAACTTTCCAATGACATAGACCAGGGATCTTTGGAAAATTGCCCTATTTCACATGGGCAGGAAACAAACAGTATCCTGGAGCATGTATTACTGACAAACAATAAAATTGTGTTGAAAAAGAAAACAAGAAAAAGTAAGCAGGCAGAAGAAAGGAAGGAAGGAAGGAAAACCAACAATGGAAATTGTCAAAGGACCACAATGGAGGAAGCTCCTGAGAGCCAAATTTGGAAATTTGAGCAATGAACTTGATATTTGTATTGGATTTCACATTACATAAGCCTATGCTGATATAAATAATTAAATTGTTTTAAAGACAAGAATTTTAAAAATTCCTGTGGGAATATTGGTTATGCAGGTAAGTGGCTGTCTTTCACCTTTCAAGCCTTGTCTGTACACAGCGATTCATTCATACAGAATCTTAAAGCTATTCTGTAAATTAGGGAGAACAACTAACTTAGCTTGTATAAACAGAATGAAACACTACCTGAGATGAGTAGGAACCAAGATTAATGCCAAGAGTCCTATGTCATACTGAAGTCTGTGCTCTTAATATAATGAGAGCATGTAAAGAAAAATGAGACACAAATGATTATCTTAGTTGAATCATAAGAAATGCATAGGGCAAATCACAATAATGAGAGACAGTTTTTTACTTGACCTGAAATCTTCAAAATCATCAAGTTACCTAAAAACAAGGGAAGTTTGAGAAATTAATAGTCAGAAGGACTTAATCACGCTCTACTCAACACAGTGTTATATTTGAGTTGGAATCCCAGGAGAGTAGAAACTTTTAACTAAAAGCTTAACAAATTTAAATGAAATATGCTCCTCAGCTAAAATTGTTTTTCTGTATTGGTTCATTAATTATAAGAAATATATCAGACTCTGTTGGGGTAGAGTTAAGCATTCTAAATGTTAATTGGTCCTGTTTGCTGTCTGTTACTTATATTGACTCTGATTGCTTAAATAAAATGCCGAGGCCTGAGAATGGGCAAAGACAGAAAAGGTGGGACTTCCTGGGATTAGAGCAGGAAGTCTGCACTTTAGACAGAGGATTCAAACTTTCCAGCCAGCAGCAGGAAGAAGGCATTCAAGCCAGGAGCAGCAGGAAGGAGGCACACACCATGGGTTAGAAAAAAGAACCTCATTCCACATGGCCAGGAACATCGGCATATTGTGAAGAATGGCAATCCAAAGGGACGTATGTATATATGGGGTCATATTTGGGTAATAAAATTAAGAGCTAGCTTAGATGGGCTAGGAATGCACAACTCAGGCCAAGGCTTGATAAAATCCACGTGGTGTCCTGTGTGCTCATTTATAATGTCTGCTTAAAGATTAACAGCTGCCGAACCAATTACAATAACATAAATACTGGGTAAATACTTTAATTAGCCATATATTTTTTACAAGACTCATCTAAGATGTTTATGCACATGAGATCTAAGAGTGAGGTATATGGAATCACTCTGTACATCTGGAATGACTTCAGAAGTTTTTTATAAATATAAAATTGTTATAAAATAAAAAGTTTATCAATGAAAAAAGTTTTAAAAAGTAGAAATGCAACATTGTTTAGTGATTGAGACAAGTGTTGGGCAGACAGAAGCTCAGTAGAGGTCACAGCTAATATGTTTCCTAAAGTTTGATAGTCAAAAGTCTGCTTGCTGAGAAGAAAGAAGGGTGAAAACATTTCCCAGTTCAGTTTTCATAAGGCCTTTCTTCTAATCCAGCTTCTGCTCCAGTGGCATGGATGAGTAACAGATGTGGGCTGGGAGAGCTTCCAGCGGTAAGAGCATGTGGTTTTCAGCATTTCTTTCAGAAAAGTATTTCCTCCAGTCTGCCAAAAAACGATCCCAGGGGCAGTCCAGAATTGAAGAGATATTTCAGAACACACGGGAAGGGGGCAGTATACACAAGTGAAAAATCAGTATGGAGATCCAATTAAGAGAAAGGACAATGCACTGTGTCAAGGCTAGGGCAGTCAGAGAATTCTGCCTATTCTTTAGTGGGGCTGGAGGAGGAGTTGTCCACATGTTACACATTTTTTAAACTTCACCAGTCTTATGAATTAGCCCATCAAGAGATGGACAGTTACAGATACAGCATTCTAATTTATTTTTTTTCTTTTTCTAAACAAGAAAATAGCATATATGACACCGGTATCCATTTATTATAGCTTAATTATGTTATGATGATTGTTTACTCAACTTCAGCTCACAGTGTCAGCCTTTTATTCTGCTTTGGCCCCATCATCACCTGCTGTGATCTAAGAAAGAAGGGTTAGTTGATGATTTGGAAGCAATAAATGCTATTTAATGGAAGGTCACTTCACTGCTTGCTTCTTGTTTTTCAACATTGTATTCCATTTAGCAATAAAAATACAACTGTGGAAAAGACTGACACAGTGATCAGAGGGGAAATATTTCCTGTTTTGATATAGACTTATGCATAGAAGCAGAACCAATTGTTTTGTTAAAGAGGCTGCCTAGTTTCCTTTGCTTCCAGGGAGATGTATACTGTTTTAATAACTTTACTTATCGCCATGAAGTATGTGATAGTGACTCAAGATTTACATTTACTCCCAACTTAAGATGTTTTAGATAATAATAATTTTCTCTCATGTACCCATTGAGTAGAACAAAGTGAAGCCAGGAGACTTGGGAGGAAGGAGCACAGCTCATTAAATGGCAGGCTAGGAATCAAAATGGAAGGGGGATGCATGGAGAAGCCAAGACAAGGTTCATCCCTCAAGGGTACAGTAATACTGACCACCCTTTTCCAATGCTATCTAATATCCTATCTTTCACCTCTTCTCAATAATGCCATGAGTTGAAAAGATTAACCATTGCATATCCTTTTTTGTTCCAACTTAAGAACAGATAAATAGCATTGGATTAGATTATTTTTTTTCATGATTTGTAGGGTCTGAAAATAAACATTATTTTTCCCAGGAGAAATTTTTATCTAAGTTATGGTCCTAATTGAAGTACTTTTACCATCACTGGAGTCATTTAAAAGAGTATCCGTTTCACTATTAGAGTGGATAGCTTGCTGAAGATCTGGTTGCTTCTTGAAATTCAAACTTCTGCAGAAGAGAAGGTCTCCAAATGAGTACAGGGAGTTTTTATGTGTTCTCTGTGTGATGAGGATTTTGCATTTCACTTAATTTTCACCAATTTTTTTACAGTACTCTTAGTTACAATTTTCTAATGAGAAACTGAAACCAAGGATGATCAGTACTTTCTCAGTGTCTTATAGGTACAAAGATATGGTCTCTTTCTGAAGTTAGAGTCCAGTGTTATTAAATAAATGTATTTAAAATGCATGCACAATTTATATATAAATGTTATGTGTACACACATATATGCAGGTGCTTGACTTATAACAGAATTATGTTCTTATGTTCCAATAAACCTACCATGAAAACAGCATGCTGGACATTACAAACAAACTGAACATACCTACTGAGAATCGCAGTATTGACTAAAAGACAGAGTATGCTATGATAACAGCGTCTCCTTTGATGATGGCATGGCTGATGTTCAGTTCAGGGAGGTCAGTGTGTTTAACTTGCTAGAGATTTAACCTTCAAAGACCTAATTCATGTGGCTCCTATACACAATTTAGGCTTTTTTCTTTTAAAGGGAAAAAGAAGAACTTAGAACTTATACCTATCTTTACCAACAATCTTTGTTGTATGATTCTGCCTGTGTAAGTCAGGAAACTAGATAAACTACACAGAGTACAGACACTAAAGAAATAGGATTTTCAAAATCTTGGTGTGCATGTGTGTGTGTGTGTATGTGTGTGCACCCATGTGTGCATATGTGTGTGCGTGCGTGTGTGTGTGCGTGCAAGAGAGGCACGTCTATGAGTCTATGAGTCTCTGTGTGTTCTGTTTTGTCTTATTCCAGGCAAGTCACTTGTTTTCTTTTGCTCTGTTTTTGGAGGGATCAAGCATAGCAGAACGACGTAGGTTATAAACCTCTGTGAATAAATGCTCTGGTAATTTCTGTCTCTTCCTGTTCTCTCCTTTCTGTGGGGAGTGAAACTTCTAAGTGCAAAGCAAAGGACATTCCTAATTCTTCTAAAGAAAATCTTCCCCCATGCAGAGAGGCACAAATCTGAAAACTCATCTTGAAATAATTAACAAGTGAATGAAGACCTAGGTCACTGGGGAGATTGCAAATGTACCATGTGTGTACCTGCGCCTTGTTGTGGGACTACTGCCTGGCTTTCTTTTCTTGAGTTTCTACTATTGTGACATGGCACACTAAGTCTCATTTCTAACATGGTGAACCTGGATTCTTTTCTGTTCTTTAGAAAACTTTTTTCTTTCTAAAATATTTTTTGATGTCACAGTGTTTACTCAAACATAGTTTCTTGTTCAAAGATGTCTTACTGCATCCCACAGAGCTCATGGGAGATGAACAATTCTCTCTACTTCTGTCACCAAACAGTAGTTTAATCTGTCTGCATGCCAGTTTAAAGTCTCAGTTTGATTCCATCCTGTTTAATTTAGAGTGTGCTCCCAATGATGTTTATAATTACAGATTTGTATAAACCAAGAGGACAACATGAATACACACACACACATCACAATGCACTTAGCAAAAGAATTAATGCACATGTGATATAGAAGGTATTTGACTGCCTTTCAGTCCAATATGCTGTCTTTGTTTTTGTGACTTATCAATGTATCATGTTATATTGGCCCCAATATAGGAAATTACACTATCTCTCTCCTCTAGTGCTGGGTTTATAGTTGCAAACCAGCATGCTGACTTGTATTCAAGTGCTGGTGATCTAAACTCAGGTCCACATGCAGACAACGTACCCACTGAGCTGTCTTCCTGACCTGCTTTTCAAAATATCAAGCTAATCATTGTTCAGTGTCTAATGTTAGATTCAATTTTGCTGGTTATATAAGCATGCTCTTTATATATCCCAATATATACCAAGATGTGTCTGCTTTAGAAGTATCAACAATTAAGTTTGAGGACATTCTTAAGTACTGCACTTGACTAAACTCTGATATACTCTTCTCCTATCTACTCAAACAACACAGGCAGCTCTAGTTGGGCACAGAGTCAACAGAGATTTGAAACTACAGGAAATAGTTTTGGACAGACCTGATGGTATCCACTTTCCTTTTGATATTGCAGAGATCACAGAAGGCTCTTGTCTTTTAGCAGGTGGCAGTATATTATGCTTAGGGACACTGAGTAGCCTGTCATGGCCTGGCATTAAAACAAATTCATTGATGTTCTTCTGCAGGACTACAGGCTGGCCTTTTGTTTATTATTGTTATATTTTATTTGTATAGATATCCCGCCATGCTCCGTGCTATAAATAGTGATGTTTTTATTGTTAGTGCAGTACACTTAATAAAGCTGCAGATTTCCTGGCAATTAATTGTGCTGACAATCAATGCAAGGCTGCAGGCAGTGTGTTTATGTGCTGAGCTTTTGATGAGAGAAGCCCCAAGAAGTCAGGCTGTCAGAATTAAATACTCTGTGCAGACATAAAGTCACGCTCTATTCTTGGCTTGACCAAATAACAGTTGATTATAGGCTGAGCCTGGGCCTGATATTTCTTGTAAGGTAGAGAATATTTGGTCACCTTTAATCAATAAGATGAGACATTTATTTAGGATGAAGTAGCGTGATAAAAATTACTCCTGTCATCTGTTTCTCAGGGTACAGTGAGTTTTTGATGAAAATTTCCTTCATTTGAAGTGATCTGGAAGAGTTTTAAGCTTTCTGCTTCCCACCAGGTGTTATGGAACACATATTTATTATTATGTACTATTATTATTATTGGTAAATACTTGCAACTCACTCAGATACTTTCCCTGGGCTAATGATGTATGGAGCATTTTCCTTTCTTCTTCCATGCTAAATAAACACTATCTTGCTGTAGTCTCTAACTTCTGCTTTTACAGCTTGGCTCATTGGATGTTGAATCTTTGCACAGTAACACTGGCAACGGTATATCAAAGGGCTTTGATGATTATAGTGGGAACAGACCTACGAAGCAAATACTCTTCTTTTCTGCAGTTGAGGTATAGTTTCAATTCTGCTTACAAAACTGTAAGTATAACCCACTGTAGAACTAATAAATTAAGTGATTAATATTTATATTATAGTTAATTAGTCAGAGGAGGTAATCCGTAACCCTCCATTATAAACACATAGACACCTGATGGATCTTAAAAAGTCTTAGCATGGATTGTTCAATCTTGGCCCAACTAAGTTAGCTTGAAATTCTATTCCCCAAATAGGACCCCAATATACACATACATCCCCTTGGGCTGTTACTCTTCATGCTATGCCAATGTTCCATGCCACATGGAGATACGATTCTTCTATTTACCCAGGGTGTGTGTCTCCTCCCTCCTCCTTTGGCTTCTTCTTTCCATGAACTTCTCTGATCCTGAAGCCCGTGCACCTTAGCAATGCCAACCTCTCTTTGACTAAACACAGGCCTCAGCATCTTATTAAAGCCAATCAAAGACAATGGTTAGCAAGCAAAGTAACAGGCAGCAAGCAGACCTCTAAGAACAATTAGTAAACATTTCGAATATATAACAGATCACTGCATCAAGCCACCATTTTCAGACGCATGAATAAAATGAGTCATTTATGATATATAAATCCTTATTTAGTAATAGAAACAATGTTGAGACCTTTATCATTCTCATTTTAGTTAGAGCTCTTAAATATTCTCAGGCATGTCTTCTCAGATGCATATGAAGTTTTCTACCCAAGCACTGGCTCTGTCTGTCTGTCTGTCTGTCTGTCTGTCTCTCCCTCTCCCTCTCCCTCCCCCTCCCCCTCTCCCTCCCCCTCTCTCTCTCTCTCTCTCTCTCTCTCTCTCACACACACACACACACACACACACACACACACACACACACACACAACTTGAAAAGGAGACACATTTTAAGAGAACACAGTCCACTTCTGGAAACCTTTTGATCTTTGTTTCCCCTAAAACACCAATTTCTGCAGTTGTAGGAAGGACACAAATGAAAAAAACTCTTCGCCAAACATCTTCTTCTAGGCCAAAAATTAAAAACACAGAGGAGAGTAGACCTTCAACAACCACAGGACACAGCTTCTGCTTGAAATTTTAGCAACTGAAGAGAAAGTCCACACTCTGCTTTCCACAAAGAGGCTAATAAATATCAGACAATAAGTGACTTGTACAAACAAGCTCTCACTAAAGTATAGTGGCAAGGGGAGATTCCCGCTATACATGCAACAGGAACTGACGGAGCTAACAAATGAAACACAGGGAATAAAAACACTGACGCCCCTTTTATAGGGCATAGTTTAGTAGGGTCACTAGGTTGAATGCAAGGCAATACTAAGAGTTGTGTGAAAAGTGAGCTGCACTGTGAACAAAACTCAACCAGAGCAAACTTCCAAGCCAGTAGACCTCCTAATTAGGTTGATTCCAACTCCTAATACGTGAACCCGGTTAAAGTAATGGTGAGCCACTTTCCCTAAAAGAAAAATCCTGCTTATATCTATTATGCTATATAGATGTCTATCAGTAAAAACCACCAAGACATAGGCTATGAAAACAACAAAATGCAATAAAAATGACAGGGTCATCATTAAAACTAGATTCAGATATACAAAGTAGTGATATTATTGACAAAAAATATAAAATAGTGGATTACTTTGATTAATATGCTAAAGCACATTGTGGTGAAAATGGACAAAAAGATCTGTAGAAAGAGGAGAAAGAATAAGAGAAGAAGAATGAGAAGGAGCTGCAGGGGAGGGGTGTGAGGAAGAGGAGGGAAAGAAAGAGGAGGGGGAGTGGGGAGGAAGAAGAGGAGTAGGAAAGTGACAAATGTCAAACACAGAGAAATGTTAATGATCTTATCATCAAGTCTAAAACACCTAAAGAATTAAGAGAAAAAGAAATCAACAGAAACGACATGACCTGAAACATGAAGGAAGTTAAGAGTAGAGAGCAGCAGCAGAGCTTCAAGCAGCTTCAGGACATCGATATATCAAATTTTGATACAGTAAATATAAACTATGTATAAATACAACCCTAGTCTGTGATAAGAGAGTGTACTGAGGAAATATTAAGCTATTGGTTAAGACTTTTCCCCCAAAATTTAGGACACAGTGCAAATCATATGCTAGAAGAAAGGGAAAAAATGGGGCTGGTTTCAGCTGGTATGCACACTACTCCTCTTCCAGAGAACCTGAGTTCTCTTGTACGTCCAGCTCCAGGAGGATCCAATGCCTCTGGCCTCCACAGGCACCTACACTCACATCCACATAATCACACACAGACGTGCATGCATAAAATATAATTAAAAATAACAAAATTAAGTATCTGCTTAAAAAAGAACACCAAAAGAATGGCTACTGTAACAACATAAAACTTAAAAATTAATTAAAACTTGACTTCCGTCAGGAGTTGATATGTCTTGATATAAAAAAATCTAAAGTTACGAAAATATCTTTGAATGCCATATTCTGCAGATCTCTTGAGGTTTTTGAAGAGGCCCTATCTATCTCTTATATTAGGGTAAGCAGATGTTGCTTGTCTCTTAGCAGGTTTATTTCTGATTAGCTTAGCAAGTAACTATAATAGGCTGTCATAGTACCTAACAGAATGACTGGCTTGCATAACCATTAGTTTGCATTTCTTAATTATCCTAAACAGTTTATGACAATTAGTAGTAAAAGGCCGAAACATCACATTTCATTTTTTTTTCTTTACCTCCTAACCCTTCCATCCCACTTCCCTGGGGTGGGGTGTACTTATATAACAGTCCCTCATTTCAGTTGAGAGGTCGTATGAGGGCCAAGAGCCTCTTCATTCATTGGGGATCTATGAAGTAGTACCATTAGTGAAAAGTGTCTCGTTATCCGGGAGAGAGAACTACTAAACAAACAAATCAATAAGCATACAATAGATAAAAAAGACTAAAAATAGAAAAAATATAACTAATATATAAAAAATAAATAAAAATTAAAAATAAGAAGTCTATGTCCAAGTTCCCTTTGGTGTGTTAGTTGTAGTATTGATATCTTCTACTATATAGCTAAAATCCTACTATAAGTGAATAGATGCCATATGTGTCCTTCTGAGTTGAGTTTAGGAGTCAAGACAGTGTTATACATATAAGAAGATACTTTTAAAATTGTGTTGCAATTAGTATGAATGTTGAGTCAGATATAGAACTTTAAACTCATGGAGATGTTTAGATAGTAGAATGTTAAAGTCAGGTACCAAATACATATGGACTGGTCATTGGGAATGTACGTTAAGCCATATAACCCTCATAACTGTGGCCTAATTACCTCTGTTGTACTGTATTGTATTTATTATTATAAGAGAAAGAGGCATTTGTTGGACTGAAAGGAGAAACTGTAGGGGGAAATAAGATATACCTTAAACTTAAAAGAAAAAAAAAAGGGAAGAGGATGGGGGGTTGAGGGTGGGAGGGTGGGACTGGAGGGAGAATAGGGAGGGGACTGCGATTGAGATGTAACTTGAAGAAATAAAAAATAAAAATAAATAAAAAAAAGAACTAGACTGGAATTTATGTTGAGAAAGAATCTCTTCTTGAAGACATGTGGATTGTCACTCAGTGTTCAAGTTGCTATGACGGCATTCATCTCTTTTGGAGAAAAGAAATACACTACCACTGCATAGCCAAGAAAGGATATTTCAGGAGACAATTTTTAGACAATCTATTTTAATGGAAACATATTTTTCTAAAAAAAAAAAAAGAAAACTTGACTTCCAATTCATGGTGCTATTTGAGAAGGTAATGGGAAAATGTGGCTTTGCTGGACTAAGGACATCACTGGTGGTAGGCTCTGAGGGTTCATAACTTCACCCCACTTCCAGTTTTCTATCTTCTTCCTGATGTGGGTAGAGATATGATATTTTAGCCTCCTGTTCTAGATGGGTGCTGTAATGCCATCCTGACCATTATATACTCTCCCTGGAACCATTTGACAAAATAAACCTTTTCTTCTGTATAAGAAATTTAAAGATAATTAGAAGGTCAACAAAAAAAGTGCACACATAAAAACAAAACAGGAGGAGAATCTTCAAGGTAATAGAATAAACACAGAAGGACAAAATTCAAATCACAATAGACTACTGTTATGCAGAATAATGATATCACGTCTTTAAAGTACCATAACAGGCATGGGAGAGAACACATTTTGTCTTCTGTTTTTCCAGAGAACCCAAGTATGGTTTCTAACACTCACACTGGTCAGCTCATGACTACCTGTGGCAGTTCAAGTGGGTCTGATGGACATCTCTGGCCTCCACCTGGATTCACATGCAAATGGTCCCCCCAAATACATATTTTAAAATAATTTTTAAAAATAATGTATGATACCAAAAAAAAATGTCAGTTTGGAACTTTGTACCCCCAACATAAATGGAGTCAATTTGGTGTCAACAGGTGTACTCTATTAGGGATGTCAAAGGAAGTTCTTTAGAAAGTGAAGCAGGTTACCTGAAAGAAGTTCAGACAGATTCAAAGAAATTGAGAGTACTCACAGTGGAATGTATATAGAAAACAAACTTACCTTTTTCCCCCTAAATTCTCTATATAGTAACTTATTAGCTAAATAAAATATCACATGGATATATAATATGATTATAGCATATATAGAACTGTGTGCTATGAAAATAATAAAACGTTGGGGGGGCCAAGATGGCGGCGACCTACACTGACGCATTTTGAACGCGGGGAAAAAAGAGCCATAAAAAACACAGAGTTATTGGGCACTGTGCAAAAACCGGAGGGGCTAAACCCCCCCCCCCCGGGAACATTCACAGCTCCCAAGGGACTGTTAAAAGTCCCAGGGTAAGGCTCTCCCCCCATCTCTTGCAGACACGGGAGCCACTAAACCGTGGATTTGGGAACGCCCATTTGGAGAGGCGCCTGGTAAGATCAACCCCAACTCACAGCAGGCAGAATCAGAGGCCTCTTGGTGATCGATCACTAGCCTACTGGGCTCCCCACACCTCAGGAAGAACTTATACCCACTTAAGAAACTTTGCGGGATAGTGGAAGTCTTAGCAAGGAACAAACAGGGAGCTAGGTGGGTGGTCCGCAGCCACTCGAGACGCGGAGGGTGGAGGTTCCGAGAAAGCAGGAAGCCGGGAAGCCAAAGGCCGGCAGGAGGGGCCGAATCCCCGCGCACTTACGGCAGCGCAGCTGGGGAGGGAGCCTGGGGTCAGCAGGGCCAAATCCCCGTGAATCCATGGCAGGACAACTGGGGAGGGAGCCCAGTGTGGGTGGGGCCAGGGATCTGCGCACACATGGCAGGACAACTGGGGAGGGAGCCAGGCGCGGGCGGGGCCAGGGATCCGCGTACCCAGGGCTGAGCTGCTGGGGCGAGAGGCCCACTCAAGCGGCCAGAGGATCCGGGGCTCGGTGCACCCACGGCCGAGCAGCCAGGGAGGGAGACCCGCGGCTGGGCAGACAGGGAGGGAATCAGGCACAGAGGTCAGGCCTGTGGCGAGAAGCCTAGTGAGAAACCAGAAATCAGGGGACCATAGCTGTATTCTGGAAAATCCAGACATATTAGGTGTGGAGCCAGACCCTGTCAGCCTCCGTGACGACAAACAAAGCCCACAAAATCTGTGCCTGGGCAAACAGGTCCATACCATCAGAACCATTACAGGCTGATAACTCAGAGTGCAACATAGAGAAGTCTGAATTGGGAGCAGTGAAACATTCCCGGTCCATTACTCACAACCCGGGAATAGGCTGCACCAGCTCACAGTGCCTCAGGCGATTAAAATCACAGTGACCCTGAAATCCCCCTGTAAGCAACGACAGATAGCCAAGTAACTCGTCCCCTGCACCAAAGCACCCACTGTGGATCCAAGCACAGAAAACGACAAGAACAGACAGCTAAACGCACCCAATGGCCAAAAAAAAAAAAAAAA
>CAJQZJ010014103.1:1676439-1736276 GCA_907164525.1 Lophiomys imhausi | reverse complement strand
AAATCAAGGAAATATGACTCCAACAAAGCAGAATTATCCTAGCTCATCCAATTCGGATGACCTCACACCAACAGAAACACATGAAAACGTTGACAATTCTGCATTATGGAAAGTGATAGAGTCTCTCCAAGAAGAACTTAAATCTATGAAGGAATTCAAAGAAGCCACAATTCTACAAGTCAAAACAAGGAACAACACCATTAAAGAGCTCCAAGCCAAGGTGACAGAGCTTGAACAGGAAAAGGACAAAGCAATGAAAGATTTTCATACAAAAACAAGCAAGCTGGAGAAGGAAATGTACAAAACGAACAAAACCATACAAGACATGAAAATAGAAATAGAAACAATAAAGAAAACACAGTCAGAGTTAAAAGAGGAAGTGGAGAATCAAGGGATGAGAACAGGAACTATGGATGTGAGTATCAAAAATAGGATGCAAGAGATGGAAGACAGGATCTCAGGCATGGAAGATTCGATGGAAGAAATCAGTACAACATCCAAAGAAATGAGAAGGCTAAAAAATCTCTCACCCACAACATCCAAGAAATCAAGGACTCAATGAAAGGACAGAACCTAAGAATTATAGGTATAGAGCAAAGAGAGGACTCCCGGCTCCAAGGTCCAGGAAATATCTTCAACAAAATCATAGAGGAAAACTTCCCAAACCTGAAAAAAAGAGATTCCAATAAAAATCCAAGAGGCTTACAGAACACCAAACAGATTAGATCAGAAAAGAAACTCCTCTCGCCACATCATAATTGAAACACCAAATGTACAGAACAAAGAAAGAATATTAAAAGCTGTAAGAGAAAATGGTCAAGTCACATACAATTTCAGACCCATCAGAATTACACCTGACTTCTCCTCAGAAACTTTAAAAGCTAGAAGGGCCTGGTCAGATATACTACAAGTCCTGAGAGATCATAGGTGCCAAGCCAGACTACTTTACCCAGCAAAACTCTCTATCAATATAGATGGAGAAAACAAGATATTCCATGACAAAATCAAATTTAAACAATATCTACCCACAAACCCAGCCCTACAGAAAATCCTAGAAGGAAAATCCCAACCCAGAGAAGAAAACTCCACCCAAGAAAACAAAGGGAATAGAAAACCCCTCAGCAACTAAACCAAAAGAGACACAGGGCCACCACCTATACCAAACTAATGGGAAATAACAACCCCAGGTCACTAATATCCATCAACATAAATGGACTCAACTCCCCAATAAAAAAAACATAGGTTTACAGAGTTGATCCGCAAGCAAGACCCTTCCTTATGCTGTATACAAGAGACACATCTAACTACGAAAGATAGACACTGCCTCAGAGTAAAGGGCTGGGAAAAGGTTTTCCAAGCAAATGGACCCAGGAAGCAAGCTGGAGTAGCCATCCTAATATCAAACAAAACAGACTTCTAACTGAAGTTAATGAAGAAAGACAAAGAAAGGCACTATATACCCATTAAAGGGAATATTCGTCAACAGGAAATCTCAATACTGAATATCTATGCCCCAAATACAAAGGCACCTACTTTCGTAAAAGAAACACCTCCAAAACTTAAAGCACACATCGATCACAACACATTAGTAGTGGGAGACTTCAACACCCCACTCACAACAATGGACAGATCATCAAGACAGAAGACAGAGAAATATTGAGTGTAACAGAGATCGTGAAACAAATGGACCAAACAGATCTCTACAGAACGTTTCACCCAAACACAAAGGAATACACCTTTTTCTCAGCACCCCACGGAACCTTCTCCAAAATCGACCACATAGATGGTCACAAGGATAGTCTCAATAGATACAAGAAATTGAAATAACACCTTGTATCTTATCAGACCACCACGGAATAAAGCTGGTCTTCAACAGCAAAAGAATCAACAGAAAGCCTACACACACATGGAAATTGAACAGCTCCTTACTGGATGACCACTGGGTCAGGGAAGAAATAAAGAAGGAAATCAAAGACTTCATAAAATCCAACGACAATGAAGACACAACATACCCAAACCTATGGGATACATTCAAAGCTGTGCTACGAGGAAAGTTCATAGCACTAAGTGCTTTCAAAAAGAAAATTGTGACAGCAGCTCATATTAGTGAACTAACAGCTAAGCTGGGTGAATTGGAAAAAAAAGAAACAAAACACTCCCAAGAGCAGCAGAAGGCAGGAAATCATCAAACGTAGGGCTGAAATCAACAACTTAGAATCAAAAAGAACTATACAAAGAATCAATGAAACCAAGAGTTGGTTCTTTGAGAAAATCAACAAAATAGACAAGACCCCTAGCCAAATTAACTAAAAGGCAAAGGGAAAGAGCCCAAATCAACAAAATCAGAAATGAAAAGGGAGAAATAACAGCAGACATTGAGGAGATCCAGAAAATATCGGGCATTACTTTAACAATCTATATTCCACTAAATTTGAAAACCTAAGTGAAATGGACAATTTCCTCGATAAATTCCACCTACCAAAATTAAATCAAAATCAGATTAACAGCTTAAACAGCCCAATAACACCCAAGGAAATAGAAACAGTCATTAATAATCTCCCAACCAAAAAGAGCCCAGGGCCAGATGGCTTTAGCACGGAATTCTACCGGACCTTCAAAGAGGAACTAACACCATTACTTTTCAAACTCTTCCACCACATAGAAAGAGAAAGAACACTGCCAAACTCATTCTATGAGGCCACTGTCATTCTGATTCCTAAACCACACAAAGACCCAACAAAGAAAGAGAACTTCAGACCAATCTCCCTCATGAACATAGATGCAAAAATACTTAATAAAATACTAGCAAACCGAATTCAAGAACACATCAAAAGCATCATACACCATGATCAAGTAGGCTTCATCCCTGGAATGGAGGGATGGTTCAATATACGAAAGTCTATCAATGTAATTCACCACATAAACAAAATGAAAGAAAAAAAACACATGATAATCTCGCTAGATGCAGAAAAAGCATTTGACAAAATCCAACACCCCTTCATGCTAAAAGTTCTGGAGAGAACAGGCATACAAGGACCATACCTAGAAATAATAAAGGCAATATACAGCAAGCCAGTAGCCAACATCAAATTAAATGGAGAGAAGCTTGAAGCATTTCCTCTACACTCAGGGACAAGACAAGGATGTCCACTTTCACCATATCTCTTCAGTATAGTACTTGAATCCTTGCTAGAGCAATAAGACAACTAAAGGAGATCAAAGGGATAAAAATTGGAAATGAAGAAGTCAAATTATCCCTATTCACAGATGATATGTTAGTATACATAAGTGACCCCAAAAACTCCACCAAAGAACTCTAACAGCTTATAAACAACTTCAGCAAGGTGGGAGGATAAAAAATTAACTCAAAAAAATCAGAAGCCCTTCTTTATACAACAAACAAATATACCGAGAAAGAAATAAGGGAAACAACCCCCTTCACAATAGCCACAAACAATATAAAATACCTGGGGGTAACTCTAACCAAGCATGTAAAGGACCTATTACAACAAGAACTTCAAGCCCCTGAAGAAAGAAATGGAAGAGGCCTTTAGAAGATGGAAAGATCTCCCATGCTCATGGATAGGTAAGATCAACATAATAAAAATGGCTATCCTACCAAAAGCAATATATAGATTTAATGCAATTCCTATCAAAATACCAACACAATTCTTTATAGACCTGGAAAAAGCTAGTCTCAACTTCATATGGAACAACAAAAAGCCCAGAATAGCTAAATCAATCCTGTCCAATGAAAAAACATCTGGAGGTATCACCATCCCAGATTTCAAGCTGTACTACAGAGCAACAGTAATAAAAACAGCATGGTACTGGTATAGAAACAGACCAGTGGATCAATGGAATCGAATTGAAGACCCAAACATGGATCCACACACCTATGGCCAACTAATCTTTGACAAAGAAGCCAAAAACGCACAATGGAAGAAGGACAGCATCTTCAACAAATGGTGCTGGTCCAACTGGATGTCCACTTGCAAAAGAATGAAATTAGACCCATACCTATCACCTTGTACAAAACTTAATTCCAAGTGGATCAAAGACCTTAACATAAGGCCAGCCACACTAAAGATACTAGAAGAAACAGTAGGAGAAACCCTCGAACTCATTGACACAGGTGACAACTTCCTGAACAGAACACCAACAGCTCAGGATCTGAGATCAACAATCAATAAATGGGACCTCATGAAACCGAAAAGCTTCTGTAAAGCAAAGGACACTGTCATTCGAACAAAATGGCAACCAACAGACTGGGAGAAAATCTTCACCAACCCCACATCTGATAGAGGGCTATTATCTAAAATCTACAAAGAACTCAAGAAACTAAATGCCAAGAAACCAAATAATCCAATCAAAAAATGGGAGATGGAGCTAAATAGAGAATTCACAAAGGAGGAATCCCTAAGGGCTGAGAGACACCTGAAGAAATGTTCAACATCCTTAATCATCAGAGAAATGCAACTCAAGACGACCCTGAGATTCCACCTAACACCTGTTAGAATGGCTAAGATAAAGAGCTCAAATGATAGCGCATGCTGGCGAGGGTGTGGAGAAAGGGGAACCCTACTCCATTGCTGGTGGGAGTGCAGGCTTGCGCAACCACTATGGAGGTCTGTCTGGCGATATCTTAGAAATCTAGGAATAAACTTGCCTCAGGACCCAGCCATACCACCTCTGGGTATACACCCAAAGGACCTCTCACGGAGACATAGGGAAGTCGCCTCATCTATGTTCATAGCAGCCTTATTTGTAATAGCTAGAAATTGGAAACAACCCAGATGTCCCTCAACTGAAGAATGGATTAAAAAACTGTGGTACATCTATACAATGGAATATTACTCAGCTATCAGAAACAATGAAATCATGCAATTTGCAACCAAATGGATGGATCTAGAGAAGCTCATCCTGAGTGAGCTAACCCAGTCTCAGAAGGATGCACATGGCATCTATTCACTTATAGTAGGATTTTAGCTATATCATACAGGATATCTGTACTACAACCAACACACCAAAAGGAACATGGACATAAACTTTTTTTTTATCTTTTTCTTTTTCCTTCTTTTTTTCTCTTTCCTTTTCCCTTCTCTTTTCCTCTCTTTTTTTGTTGATATTCTTTGTTTCTGTGGGTTTGTGTGTTTGTTGGTCTTTTTTTTTAGTATTCCCCCAGTAGCAAGGAGACACCTTTCACTGGCAGTACTGCCTCGTAGGCCCCCGGAGAATGAAGAGGCTCTTGGCCCTCATATGACTCCTGATCTGTGGTGAGAGACTGTTAGGCAGGGACACTCCACCCCAGAGGAACAAGACGGAAGGGTCAGGGGGTAGAGCATGGGAGGGTGGGGCTGGGAAGTGGGAAATGAAGACAATATGACAAGGATGTATCCTGAAGCAACAAACAAATAAATGTATTAACTAAAAAAAAAAAAAAAGGGCAGGTGGCAGGGCTGAAACACTGTGACTGGAATAGAGGATACAGCCGTTCGGCCTGGTTTTGCAGACCTCCAGGTGTCGAGAAGACGTGGAGCTAAGGTAAAATACAAGAGAATTGTGGTGTTGGCTGATGCCTTTGACTTCAGCGGAGATGGGGGGAGCACCGTAGAGTTGGTGGTCTTATGTATTCTGGAGTCATACGGAGCGGAGTGGTGAGGGTGCATACTCTTGGTCCCACCATTCAAGAAGAGTACACCCTTGGTCCCAGCTCCCAGCACACTGGAGACAGAAACAGGCAGATCTCGGAGCTCAGGGTCAGCCTGATGCAAGGCAAACTCTAAATAGAGAAAGACTTCGATCCAGGAGTGGTGGAACACATCTTTGATCCCTTCAGATGGGAACCACAGGTCTCTGATCCCAATAATTAGAGTTCAGAGACACACACATGGGATTTGGAGGGACCT
The DNA here is from genome assembly GCA_907164525.1 of Lophiomys imhausi. NCBI lineage: Eukaryota > Metazoa > Chordata > Mammalia > Rodentia > Muridae > Lophiomys > Lophiomys imhausi. The sequence goes on along the minus strand of CAJQZJ010014103.1, from coordinate 1,730,367 downwards.
AGGTTGGGAGGCTACTTACAAAAGGCCTTCTCGATGCAGGCAGCTTGTCCTTTGGGATCTCAAAATATATACACTGGAGCTGGTTTAGCTCCAAGGTGACAGAATGATTTCTTCTTTAACCCGGATTGAAAGATAACGCTTTGTATGTTGTCGGAAGGCCAAATTTGCTTCAGGAGAAGTACTACCTAGCCCCCCCCCCCCCAAAAAAAAAAGAGGGTAATTGTCCCAGGGTTGGGATTGGTGCAGGGCTCTGTTCTTATCTTTCCAGGAGAATCGAAGCGTCCATTAGGGGAGCCTGGGGATGGCTGGACAGCGGAAACCTCAGCAGAGAGCAGAATCAGGCACCAAGGAGGACGAGTAACCCAGTTGATTCTGCCTGGCAGACTTCCTCAATAGCTCTCTCCATCGGGGGCCTGCAACCACCACGGCAATCCAATGTCGCTGGGACTGTGCAGCTCTACACAATGTCCCGGCCGGAACCTCAGTGAAGCCTGCAAGATAAGCTTCTGCCTACCAACTCCTTAGGTCATCTAAACAGCTGAGAACATAAGGACTGAACATAAAAGGAGTGTACTAACCTTTTTAACCATTTTTTCCATTTGGGTTCGGGCCCCAAACTGGTCTACTACGACCCAAATCAGCAGGAAGTCACTTTAAGAGAACGACGTCCCATGCCCAGAGGGTGGGGAAGGTGTTTCTCCGCCCTTCTTTTTGGTTATTTGAAGGATAACTGAAAACTCCCATATTTAGGGGAAGAGATTACAAGCTCATAAATGGTCCTGTTTAATGGGTTTTGGAGGTTAGCCCCAGGGACTTCCTACTTTTCCTTTTCTGTATCCTTCTTCCTCTCCTATGTAGGAGTGCATAGGCTTGAGAAAAATGAGACATAGACATAGCACAGGAAGGTCCAAGAAGAAGGGGTAGATTATTGAATATGCCCTTATACCTTTGTATATTGATACAAAATTAGTAGTATATTTAGCTAAAGTGGTATTGACCATTGTTTATTGTGCAAAAATAAGATTGTATTGGATTACATCGGTATTGATCTTTGTATATTGATACAAAATTAAGATTATAGTTGGCCACAATTGTATTGACCCTTGTATATGGACGTAATATTAAGATTGTATTGGGCTACATAGGCATTGATCTTTGTATATTGATACATAATTAAGAGTATATTTAACCACAATTGAATAGATCTTTGTATATTGATACAAAATTAAAGGTAATGCTTCCTAATGGTATCATACCTAGAGATACTTAAAAATAAAATGTGAAGCTCTGGCCTCTTGATACCAACCATCTAAAACGGTCTAGGATAGTTAAGAAAAACAAACTCCTAGTCATGCAAACATGTCACTTTGTTAGCTACTATGACAGTCTATCACAGATATTCTCTAAACTACCCAGTAATCAAGTTGCTAAGAGACAAGCAACATTTGCTTTACTAAATACAAGAGATGGATAGGGCATCTTCAAAAACCCCAAGAGATCTGCAGAATATGGCATTCAAAGAAGATATCTTAAATTAAGATTTTCTTTTTTTTTGATATCGAGACATATCAGCTCCTGACAGCACCCCCTATTCTACTCCAAGTAGAAGATAAGCATCGAAGAATCTCCAGTGTGAGATGGTTGAATTAGTGGCAAGCCTATCTCTTGGCATGAAAAAACCCCTTGCTCCAACTGCAGACAGACTGCTGTCCAAAAAGGACAAAACTTGGTAGCAGGGAAGTCGACAGCCTAACTCTGCCAAGACAGGGTAGGTAAGTCCTTCATAATCCCTGCTCTACAACAAATGTCTGTCAGAGAAACAGGACCCAAATGCTGAAGACTGATGCAGGAATGTATGGAGAGAAAATGGGAACTGTCCAGGTAGTCACTGGTATGTCATTTCTTAATTTTGGAAGCTGCAGGCCCTGCACTTCCTATATAAGCAGATATATTTATCCCTCTCAGGTCTCTGAGGTGGTTGAAGAATAGACAGCTAGAGTCTCATAGTTAAATTTTGAGTTGTTTAGGAATCAAGAGGGTGTTATAGATCTAAGAAGATACTCTTAAAAGTGTGTTGCAAGTTAGTATGAATGTTGAGTCAGATATAGACCTTTAAACTCATGGAGATGGTTAGATAGTAGAATGTTAAAGTCAGGGGCCAAATATGTATAAACTGGACATTGGGAAGGTATACTGGGCCATTTAACTCTCATAAATGTGGCATATTTATATCTGTTGTTTTGTATAATATTTACTGTTATAAGAGAAGGAACCATCTGTTGGACTGAAAGGGGAAACTGCTGGCGGGAAGAGGGTGAAAGGGCGGGATAGGAAGGGGGAATAGGGAGGGGTTTGTGACTGAGATGTAACTTGAAGAAAAAAAAATAAAGTATTTATAAAAAAAAATAAAGAGAAGCAAGCAGAGGAAAAAAAAAAAACGTTGGGATAGGGATGTATAAGATTGTAATACTCCTACACTACCCAAAAACCAGTATAATGTTATTTTGAGGGAGAGTTTGATTTAAGATGAACATTGAAAATGTCCTACCTCTAGTCTGTTAGTTTTTGAAAACAAGTATAAAGAACATATCTATGGAGGAGAGAAAGCATGATACTGAAATGACCACTTAACCCCAGGCAGTGCAGGTTGAAGTGAAGTCGTGAAATAGCGATAAGGTGGAAGTGAAAGAAAAGAGATGGGAGAGCAGTAGCTTTAAATCTTGTCAGCTGTCAAAACTCAACTCCTAAGTTACAGCACGGAGATCTCAACCTGAAAAAAAAAGACCACTGGGAATATTTCATTATATGTTGGTCTCTAGTGAGGTATATGGTCTTTCTCCATGAGTCACCAGGCCTTTCTTCAGTCTCTTGTCACCTTCAATAAGAACATCTGTGTTTATGCTGGCAAATGGGCACACAAGGAAAAAGCCTGCAACTTGTGTAGTCTGAATCAGTTGTCCTAGAGCTTAAAGTCAGCTACATAGTTAGTGATGTAATCCCTAGATACATTTGTAATTAGTTCAATAAATTCATTGGGTCTTGAGAGAGAATTCCTGATTGGCAAATACTCTGTGCAGATTCCTAATCGTATATGCTACTAGGCCAATGATAGTGTTTATGGGGCAGGTAGTAGAAGTTTCTCTTGGTTGATTTTGATCTGTACTCTGGCCTCTTAATAAGCTTTAACCATGGAGTTCTTCTGGATAGGTCCGTGAATTTTTCCAGTTAACTACCTGAGGGTGGTTTAAGGGAAACCTTGTACTTGCAATTGGTATCAAAAGTAAGAGTAGTCCTGTGGAGACTGTCGTCAAACCACCTAGACTGGCTTAACCTGGGGAGCTCTCTGTACCTCACTTTCAATATGGAGACACAGATAATAGAAGACTGAGAGAGTGCAAAATGGTGTTCACGCAAACACTAACCAAAAGGAATTTGGAGTAAATACATATTAATGTTAGTCGAAGTGGACTTCACATAAGGTTTATTATCAGGATTAGAGAGACTATTACAGAGTCAATCCCTCAAGAATATACAGCAGTCCTTAATGTGAGCACCTTATAACAGCATCTATGTTTGTTAAGCAATATCTCAGAGAATTAAAGTGAGAAATAAAAACCTACAAACTTACTTAAGGGCTTAATAAAAACCCTCTGTAAGTAAATTGTAGGGCAACGAGGGAGTTGCTAAGATGTTAAGATTACTTCCTGATAAAATTGACATGACTGGACCCTGAGGAAGAACAGAATACATTTTCAATTGAACATGGAAAGCTCACCACATGGATATTATTATGTCAACAAAATAACATTAAACAAATCAAGCATTTACCATTGTCCAGTAATATACTGAAATAAACTTACATACTGTTACTAATAGTGACCGAGTAAATTACATTTTAGCAATTGTATCTACATAGTATATAGTGTCTCCAATTATAATAGGCTTGATATGTGAGAAGTTTTGATTCCTAACAAAAAATGAGACATTGGCATGACCTCCAGGTCATTTCTGGGAGGTATTGTAACCAGCAATGTAGAAGAAATTTTGATGTCCACTATTAGAAGATGTACTTTATGTTTATTGCAACATACATAGCTCATTGGAAGAATGAATTCCCCTTGGTCCATTCCTTTTAGGCATATTTATACACTTAATAGCACAAGGCAACAGAGAGACTATTAAAAGTGTCTTCAGCAAGACTTTCTTGGCTATGCTAAGGTTATTCAAAGCAAATTTGTAATTTATGAAGTACATCTGAATTTCAGAAAGAACATTATTTATATAGGCTCCTAACTATGTTAGGGACAATGTTGTGTCACAAACTAAATACTGGAGGATCTTGCCTAGTAAGTTTGCATCACTCACATAGGTTTCACTGGGGAAAAAGGGACCTTAGCAAGGCATGCTGAATGACTACTAGTTGGGAGAGTGTCTAACCCCTCTTGTAATTAAAAAGATAATAAAAAGGATGTTTGCTAATAATTAGTAAATATTAGTGTTTGTAACAATGAGTATTTCATGACAATTTGGTTGATTGAGTCTCTGTATAAGGTAACGTAAAAAAAATTTAGATAGAAAATTCCTAGAAAATGTTGAAAAGCTATCAAGCAGCTTAGTGAAGTACTTCCCTTTAAACCTTGTAAGTATGTTTATTGAAAACCTTGACATCATAAATAATTTGGATATAATTAAAGAAATCATGGAACATTTCAAAAAAGATGACAACTTCTTTGTTCTTGTTACAAAGTTGCATCCTTGAAAGAATGTAGGACACAGTGAATCTAAGAAAAATTATCAATAATAAATTTTGATATCCTACATAAAATATTAGCAAAGACTAATAATTATTCAAGGACTGCTGTAGGAAAATATATCATCCACAGTTCCCGTAAGATTAAAAAGTATGCAGGAGGAAAACTGAACAAGTTATAGATTGGATATGTGTAAGGAAAACTCATTTTTCCCTAGTAAAACATAAAGTAGATGAATAAATGAAAGATGTAGCATACTGTAAAGCAACAGCAGAAAAATTGATAATTACTCATTCTTTTCTCAATGATATGGTTTAAATAAAAATACCAGTAAGAATTTGGAATTTAATGAATGTCATGCACCAAAATTCCATCTGTAAGGATGACCAGGAACAAATACCAAAAGAAAAAAAAATGCATGCAGAGAGTAATTGTGTTTGGGAGGAGTTCATACAACCTTCTAGAATAAAGAGAGTGTGAGAAAATGCAGTCTGTGGAAACACAAAATTTAAGGAGATTAATTATATATTGCTAGTATTTATAATCTGATAGTCCCATTATTATAAACGATGAGGACAAATAATATTTGCAATGATAAGCCATGCTAAGACAATTAGTTAACTTTTTGAAAATATTTTAAACAGGGTCCTAACCTCACTTCTTATTACAAAATTAACTCCCAGTGCTTTAACATTACAAGTTCTAAAAATAGTTTAATATTCACTTAATCTTGGAAAAGCTAGTGCTTATTTTATTATAATCTGCAAAGCTACATTCTAAAGTAAAAGTAAATGGTGAATTAGAATGAAGAAAATTAATGTGTACAATTATTTCACTAATAATATCAAAGAATAAAAATGAGAAAATATTTATAACACATGATGAGGATACTGATTTTTAAAAAATTCTTGTAAGTCAAAACAGTCCCTTAATAATTTAATATATGTCTTAGTAAAGATGTCAGTAGCACTCTTCTTGATAAACTAATTATTTAATGTTATTTAATGGAATATTATTTAATGGAATAATATTATTTAATGGAATAATGTTATTTAGTGGAATATTTTTGCAATATATGTCTAATTGGTGTAGGAATAATTTACATCAAAGTTTCTGAAAAACCTGGAATATTTATATTTATCAGATAGAGTTTTATGGAAAATACTATAAAGAATCACAGTACTTTCTTATTACATAAATAAATAGGTGTTTAACTTAGAGACCTCATAGGTTAAATCTGGAGAAAGATGTGAGAAATCATGTTAGTGACTCCGGACATCATGCTTTACCAGTATCTTTCTAATGCCCATATCCTTAATAGTGTTAGTGAAGCCTGACACTGGAGAGAGTCACTGAAGACTCAACACCTCAGAAGGAACAGTGAGAATACATGAAGAGAAATCCAACAACCAAGAAAAGGTTAGATGCATTTGGCAATAATAAGCAGCTCTATCAAGTATTCCTTACGTATTATAGAATGTATCAAGATTTTTTGTTACCCCAGGCCATCCTGACTAGTACCAAATGTTATCATAACTTTAAAGTTATAGCATATATCAAATGCTACAACTTTAAAGAAGCCCTTAGGAGATGTGGACTAATGGAATTAAGTTAGTCTGCGGGGGTTGATCTGGGACTATCATCTATTCAAATCCTGATTATTTTGTTCCCCCACCTCCGCCAGATCCACTTGCTGTCTTAAGAGCAGATGCTCACATACACCAAGTGATGCTGTGTAACCTTGCTCCCTAATTTATCCCTGATTGGCTAATAAAGTTGATTTTAGCCTGGGCTGGGCAGAAGGAAAATAGGCAGAACTAAGGTTGCTGGGTGTTTTGGGGGTGACAGAAGAACCACGAGGAGGAAACTGAAGGTAGAAAGAAGGAAGGGAGACAGGAGATCTGCAGGTTGCCATGGGATAGCATGGAGTAGAAGCATGTGCCCACTCTTAGGACCAACACAAATGGAACAGATACAAGTATTATGCAGGTTATTTTGGGAAGCAGAAAGACAGCTTAGAGGGTTGATTATCTGTCCAGCTATAGTACTTTAGGGCTATATTAAATCTAACACGTCTCTGTCTTTCATTTAGAAAACAGCTGGTTAAGGAATAACCACCACCATATTAATCTCCAACATTAGCTATTATATATAGAATAATTAATTCATTTTACACTAGTCACTAGTGGCAGCCTGTGAAGGAGGTATCGCAAGGCTGGGACCTTTCTGTTTCTGTAATTTTCTGTCTATGTGGTGACCATCGCCCTTTGCCATATTCTCCCACCAAGATGTACTTCCTGTTCACAGCAGCACAGCCAATCAACAACATACTGAAGACTCTGAATCTGTAGGATAAAATATATTTCCCTTTTCCATCTTTCCAACTCAGTTTTTTTTTTTTTAATGGAAATGGAAAACTGATGAACAGTAATATGAGGCAAGCCTGCGTAGGATGAAGAGAGTGGGGAAAGGCATGTGTGTTTGTCACCACTTAAACCTAGGTTCGTGATCTGGCTGACACTTCTGTGATTCTACCCCATTCATTCAAACTCACTAACATATAGGTTTCGTCTTATTTTTGCTCTTTCTGCAGACCAGGAATTCTAGTTCTAGAAGTCTAGAGTTAGATGGATAGGAAGTTCAAAGTCAGCCAGTAGATCACTTAGAGATGTTGAATTAAGTCCTTCCTTCACTTCAATCCTAGAACCACTCATTTCCATCTGGACCTTTCAAGAGGAAAATGTCAGGGCTGAGCTACCTGGATAGGAAATTTAGAGGGTATTCCACTTTGTGTCTTGAATGTTTCCAACAAGTCCCAATGATGAAGATGTAGTCTCTAGCTTGCGGTGCTATCAGAAGGTGGTGAAACCTTTAAAAGGTGTGGACTAGTGGAAAGAAGTTCCTCATTAGTGGGATGACTATGAAGAAGATACAGAAGCAAGCTTTGCCCATTTCTGTTTCTTTTTACATTTCTGGCTACTATGCAGTGAACGTCCTCTGCTGCACGTTCCCACCTTGATGTAGGGTGGTGAGTCTGGCAGCAGGAGTAGGCAGAGAGAGAGTTTGCACATTTCAGTTGCAATTAAGGGGAGACAGAGTCAGATAGTATGAACTTTGGAGTACAATGACTGCCCCAAGAAAGTTTTGGCCAAGCCAATGCGTCATTCTCCAGCCAGCCCAAGATGCTTGTTACATGAATTCATACCTTCAGAGGGTTCTGTAGTCTCTACCCTGTCATACTGAGTCACTCACTGAAAGTAACTATTCACACAAGTCAAGACAGAAACTCAAGCATCTAGTTACATCCCCTCCAGTCAAAAGTTGAACATAATGCACCCATGCTGCCTACTTGCTCTCCTATGCTCGGCTAGATTTCCTCACTCTTCTATCCCACAGAGCCAAGCCTAAGGAATGGTGCTTCATGAAGCATGCTGGGATTTCCTTCATCACTTAGCAAAGAAGATAATCTCCTATAAATCTACCCACCAGCCAAACTAATGTAGTCAGTTCCCCTCCAAGACTCTTAGCCTGGGTGATTCTAAGTTGTGTTAAGTTGTCAGTCACAGCAGCAGACTGGGAAAGGTCTGATGAAAATATGGTGAAGGGGCCAAAGCTGAAACATTAAAACTTAGTCAGCTGTACTTTTCGGTTTCTCCTGAAGGGAATTCTCAATCATCCTCTTTACTTCCTTGACTGAAACAGAGCCAACGAAGCCAAACACAAATGAACAAATAAACAAAACACAAACAAACAAAAAAAACCATAAATGATTAGTATTCCAGAGAAAGAAATACCCTTGCCTATGGACCACTAACCCTGTACAGAAAGCTGGGGCTGTTTAAGAACCAGTGAGAAAGATTCTTTATTTGGAAGTTTTATTTCCTCCATCATTGAAAAGACTGTGTCTTGAAGTATACTTGACCATCAAAAGTATCAATGTAATCATGCCAGACACATAGAAAACCCTGAGGGTGAGAAGTCATCTTCATTAATAACTGTATTTTCATTGTGCAAGTTACTTTATGGTCAAAATGTAATTCAAATGTAAATATTTGAAACAAAATTGTGTTGCTTGCTCGTCTGTTTATGTATATATCTGTGAGCATGTGTTTGCAGGTGTGCACCTATGCATTTACCCACAAATTCAGAGGTCGGTGTTGATCGTCGTTGTCTGTGACTCTCCACTTTATTGCTTTTAACTTGTCATTGTTTGAGGATTTCATACATGGAAACAATGTATTTTGATCAAATCCATTCTGCGTTATATTTTTCAAACAGGATCTTTTGCTGATCCTATGGGCAAGTCTCTGAGGTCCTCCTAGCTCCAGGCTTTCTGATGGTAGGATTACAGATGCACACCGTGACCAGCCCTTTATGTGAATGCTGCAGCTTAGAACTCAGGTCTTCACGTCTATGCAGCAAGCACTTTGTTCACTAAGACATCACTCCACGTGAACTTTTATTCCTTTATGCAGATTGTACTCACTTTAAAAACATTTCATAATGCTTTCTGTGAGTATATTCTTATAATCTCCACTGTTTAAAGGGAATGATCATCTACCCAGAATGCCATTTATTGTTTATGTTTTACAAATCCTGTATATTATTTTAATTATTGCCAGATAGACTTCCTATAATACATTATGAAAAAAAATAAGTAAGAGCTCAAGATATGATATATATTGACTGATATTTACATTTGTATTTCTTTATATTGATGAGGTCAAGAGTGTTTGAACAGGTGCATGCTGATAACCAATCCACAGAACTAGAATTAATGGAATTTTTATAGACTGAACACCCTTAGAAATTTTACTCACTCCAAACCTTGATGAACTGTCATAATAATTGATTGTATTTACAGAAATAAATAGCCAAATTTGCCTTGCCATCAGAGTGACCCTGTTTCATCTGACACGGATGAGGAATAAGGTTACTTCACACCGCCCCAGTCAGGCCAAGGCTCAGGAAAAGCCTTGGTTTGTGCCTTTAATTCAATCCCGCGGGCAAGAGGATGGATGGGCATTGTCATTGTCTTTCTCTTTGGTGTGGATACCAATAACCTTGCTTCACTTACTTGTGTCTCCTGGAGAAGGCTTTTGGCAGCACACTGCTCACGGAAGTTCAACAGTTTACGGAGGGAACAGTAATTACTAGCCATTAAACTCAGAAGGCCATCGGCGCAAATGATCATTGTGAGGAGGACACAGCCTTCAAGTTCAGTAAAGGATGATTACCAGAGCATTTTAGTGGCACACTGGTGAAGGAGGGGAAGAAATAGCTCCGGGAATGTGCTAAGGCAGCAAACGTCCAAAAACACAGTTAGACACAGCAGTGGCTACGTTGATTATGCTAGCAGTGATTTAGTGGGGTGCCTCACACTTGCCATTACACAAAGCGCCACAATAGGTTTTAAAAAATACTCAGTTCTATTTGCTAGGTCCAGCTTAAACCACAGAGGTGTGACTTACGTCATTACTCTATATTGGATGTGGGAAATCACCTAGCCCCTTGGAACTGGAGTCCTTTTCCCTTTGGCTCTGGATTCAGTGGTGGAAGAAATGTCTGTTTTCCCCTTGGCTAGACCACAGCTCTTTTCTTCAAAACACATCTTAAAACTCGCCCCTCCCAGAACCTTTCTTGATTAATTGCATCCAATTACTTGTTTTCAGCATCTTCCCTCTGTAAATGCTGCTTTAAATTTTATTTCTGACATATTCATTTGAGAGGAGCTTTAAAATGTAAGTATATAATCTTACCTTCAACTAGCATGGATCATAATATATGTTTAGATGATAAGGGCATAGCCACCTTTATTGCTAGGTTATTAACTCTCACTAAGCTAAGACTTTTATTTCTTTCACATACCCCTGTGAACATTTTTCTGTCATTTGACAAAAGTGAGGTGACAAATTCTTTAGCCACTAGGGGGCATTTCTTTCTGATACAAAATAAGGACATGATCACAATAGTCTGTGTTTTGCTTTTCCGTTTTCTTTGAAAAGGAAAAAGTACTGCAACTTCCATGTTTTAAAAAGTCTTGCTGGCATTGTTCCCTATATAAGGTATGTTACAGGAGGCAGAAGAGATTAAAGGTTCACTTCACTCTCAAGCCAGGGGCTGCTTAAGTCATTGAGAGTACATGACCTCATATGGTAATATCTGCATATTTGACAGAGTCAAGCAGGGTAGACAATGCTAACAGGTTGTGATTGTCAACTTTGGCATTTCCTATTGTCTCTTACCCAGGTTGTTAGCTTCCTTCAAATAGCTCTTTTATACTGGTCTCCATCTGTTGCTAGGAGACTGTCCCTTGATGAAGGGTGATACCTATACTCTTCTGTGTGTCTAAGAATGAATATTCAGAATGCAGTTTGGAATTACACTGTTTTTGTAAAGCGGAGGTTGTAGATTCTCCTTTAAGATCCATGACTTCGCTAGCTCCAGGTAATCTGCTAAGTTTTCAGTACCAGGCATGGTGGAATGATGAGAATGGGAGAAGTTCCCCACAGAAGAGCCCCCTTTCAATCGGTTATACAATACCATGTTGTAATCCCTAGAATCAAACACATACAAGGAACGTTATAAGGACCAAAAAGATTATATTTATATATTTAGGAAAAATATGAATATGTATCAACATTTTAAAAAATGAGATCATAAATTTAAGAGGTAACTGGGGTGAGTAGGTACAAGGAAGAGATTAGAGGAAGGAAAGAAGAGGGCAAAATACTCTAATCATATTTTAACCTCAAAATATTAAAAAATTATGTGCATATATATGTGTATATTTATGTACACATATACATAATATCCTTAATCCTAACCCTAGCCATTAGTATGCCAGGATAAAACCTGACCTACTGCCATCATGTTAATCCTCTGTGCTCCAACACTGTTACTTATCTGAATGCATAGATTTAGGAGGTGGGTAGGATTAAAAATATTTAACAGTCTATGTGGTTAATACTGTATGAGTGTCCTATTGCTGCTATAACAATAAACCATAGACCTGATGGCTTAAAAAGCAACAATAATCTGACTATCTGATAGGGGATGAACCCTCTCCAGTAGATCTAAGAACTTTTCCAGCTACCAGAAGTACATTTATACATTCTTTGCCTCTGGCTTATTTCTTCACAGAGTTGCATCTTGCTTTGATTATCACGTTGCCCTCTTCTGCTCTTTCTCTAGCCCAATCTCTTTTTATCTCCCTTTTGTAAGGGAGCTGTAGTTATACTTCACAGCCATTCACACAACACAGGATGTTTTCCTCATTTCAGTCCAATCACACCTACAAAGTCCACTTCACCATCACCGTCTTATGCTAATATTTCCAAGTCCTGAGATTTAAAATGTTGGTGTCATTATCCAACCTGCCATTCTAAGTAATGCTGCACTTTATTGTCCTCCTTTTAACTTGTAAACAATTACAACTAATTCTGGACATTTGGGACATTATGGTGGTGACATTTGCAGGTTTGTAGGCACTTGGTAAGGTTATAGACTCTTCTAAACTGGAAAAATGAATTGACGTGAGACACATAGATGGTATTAAGTCAAGTGTTATGGCTTTGAAATAAAAAATAATTTAAGGAATAATCAGTTTATAAAACTAGAAACAGAGTTGGAACTTAATATATTTAAATGTAGACTCAAGAATGAGGATTAGGAGAAATAGAGGTAACTAAATGGAAACCAGAAGCATTGGAGTAAGGTTGTTTTAAAGGAGTTTCAGAAAGTAAGACCTATGCAAGTATTGCTATATATACATAATAGCTACGTACATAATTTTGATGAAGTTTGATGTTATTATCATCAAGGCCCTGCTAAGAAACCTAAATGAGATGATTGGGTGGTTTCTGAGGGGTACTTGATAGAATTACAAACAATAGATCTTCAGGATGAAGAAAGATAGCATAACCTACTGTTAAATTTAACATTCTTTTTGAGAGTCTCAGGAGAAGCATGGAAAAAGAAATGAGGTTTGTTCAAAGTCATATACAGCCAAGGCTTAAGTCTGTCTCATTGTTAGTTTAATATAAAATAACTATATATGAATAGAATATTATTTCTAAGTTAGAAATAATCTTATAAGTTAGAAACAGAAATGTTGATTGTACTATATGGAATTTATGCTTCTCGGTTAGTGAAAATCTCAAGGAGAGTCCAGGAGAAGGTGTTCTCTTCAGTTCTTATACACCATAATTTCTTTGTCTTCTTCTCCTGTCCCAAGAGAATATATTAATAAAGGATGTGCTTGTGAGGAGAGAAATTAGTAATGAACAGAGAGATTAGTAGCTCAAATGGACTCCGTATGAAGGATTGGAAATTTTATGCCACAAATGTCTCATTTGCAGAATGTGGGTTTTCTCATGCAGGCTCTGTCTGTTTCATCAAGTTGTACATACAACATCACGTATCATGTGTGGGTCTTAACATTATAATGTCATAGGTCACCTTCGCATACCCCAGAGTGCCCCAGAGCCTGCACTGATGATGAACAATGGTGATTGTAGTCTCAGCTGTATTTACAGTCTTCTTCGTCAATCTTTCTTATTTAAAATATTTATTTATTACTTCAAGTTATATCTCCATCACAGTTCCTTCCCTCCACCCCTCCCAGTCCCACGCTCCCACCCTTTCCGTCTTCTCTCACCTATCCTACTCCACCAGCGTGGGGTGCCCTACATATCAGCCCCCTTCAGTTCAGCAGTCATATGGAGGCTAAGAGCTTCCTCATGCACTGGTGGCCTACATGGAGTTCCACTAGGGCAAACTGTCCCACTAACAGGTAACAAAATCTATGTTCCTATTCCTTTTGGTCTGTTGGTTGTAGGATACTTATCCTGTACTATATGGCTAAAATCCAATTATAAGTGAATATATGCCATGTGCATCTTTCTGAGTCTGGGTTAGCTTACTCAGGATGAGCTTTTCTAGTTCCATCTATTTGGCAGCAAATTGTATGATTTCCTTGTTTCTGATGGCTGAATAGTATTCCAATGTGTACATATACCACAGCTTTTTTATCCGTTCATCTGTTGAGGGACATCTGTTTCCAGTTTCTAGCTATAACAAATAAAGCTGCTGTGAACATAGTTGAGAAGATGTCCCTATAATTTGGTAAGGAATCTTTTGGATATATACCCAGGAGAGATATGAATGGGTCTTGAGGTAGAGCTATACCAAGTTTTCTATTATATCGCCAGACTGATTTCTACAATGGTTGTACAACACGTAAAAGTATGCAAATAGACCCATATTTACCATCTTGCACAAAACTTAAGTCCAAGTGGATCAAAGACCTTAACATGAAATCTGACACGCTAACTATAATAGAAAAGAAAGTGAAGAAAAGCCTCAAATTCATTGGCACAGATGATAACTTCCTGAGCAGAACACCAATAGCTCAAGCTCTAAGACCAACAATCAATAAATGGGACCTCATGAAACTGAAAAGCTTCTGTAAGGCAAAGGACACCATCATTAGAACAAACACCAACCTACAGATTGGGAAAAGATCTTCACCAACCTCACATCTGACTTAGGGCTAATATCCAAAATTCATAGAGAATTCAAGAAATTAAACACCAAGAAACTAAATAATCCAATCAAAAATGGGGGACAGAGCTAAACCAAGCATTCACAAAAGGGGAATCTTTAATGGCTGAGTGACACTTGAAGAAATGCTCAACATCCTTAATCATCAGAAGAATGCAACTCAAGACAACTCTGAGATTCTATCTCACACTTGTCAGAATGGCTAAGATCAAAAACTCAAATGACAGTACATTCTGGTGAGGCTGAGGAAAAAGAGGAACACTCCTCCATTGCTGATGGGAGTGAAAACTTATACAACCACTATGGAAATAAGTGTGGTGATATCTTCTTTTCTTTTCTTTATTTCTTTTCCTTTTTTGCTCACTAAATGTGCAGCATTTTTATAAGTTCTTCTGGACTCTACTCTTTACTCTGCTTTCTTGCCTTATAGTGAAGTCATTGGGAATATATATTTTTGTTTAGAGGGATGGAGACTGCCTTTCAACACCCTTCAAATGACCTTATTTAAGTAGCTACCAGAAGGTAGCTGGGGATGTAAAAGTATGAAAGTGGACAATGCTCCATATTTGCTAAACCACATGAAGAAATTATTTACTATTTATAAAAACAGTGATGGGAAAATGTCTCCTCTGTGTTAGAAGATGACAAAGCTGTTGATCTAAAATTTAAACTGTGTGAGAGGAGAAAACAGATGGTATAAGCATGGAGTCCAAGACCAAGAATTTGTTAGTCTTTAAAATGAGAACCATGAAAATTCAGACTCTAATGACATGTACACTTCAACTGAAAAATGAAAGCATGGATGTTGACTATATAGTGAACTTTGGGTAGCTAAACATTTTGCTTACTAAAACTTCAGAGTCTGTACTTAACTAAATAAGTACCAGTTGATTTAAAACGTTTTTTTTTTCAGAGTGTGAAGGATTTAAAATTTTATTTTATATAGAAATATTTTGAGACTCCTAGGAAACGCAGTCTCACAGTAGGCTCCCTGTTCCCCTGGCTTTAACATTCTTCCTGTCAGATATATTTATCCCTCTCAGGTCTCTGAGGTGGTTGAAGAATAGACAGCTAGAGTCTCATAGTTAAATTTTGAGTTGTTTAGGAATCAAGAGGGCGTTCTAGATCTAAGAAGATGGTTATAATAGTGATGCAAGTTAGTATGAAAGCTAAGTCAGTTATAGAACTTTAAATTCATGGAGATGGTTAGATGGTAGAATGTTAAAGTCAGGGGCCAAATATGTATGAACTGGACATTGGAAAGGTATACTGGGCCATTTAACACTCATAAATGTGGCATATTTATTTCTGTTGTTTTGTATAGTATTTACTGTTATTAGAGAAGGAACCATTTGTTGGACTGAAAGGGGAAGCTGTTGGGGGGAAGAGGGTGGAAGGGTGGGACAGGAAGGGGGAATAGGGAAGGGTTTGTGACTGAGATGTAACTTGAAGAAAAAAAATAAAGTATTTAATAAACAAAAACAAATTTGAAGAATAAGGAAGACAAAAAAAAAAAAACATTCTTCCTGTCTTCCCTTCTGTAATGATTCCTGAGTCTATGTGGGAGTTATAGTTGTATGTATTGGGACTGTGCTTCGCAACTCTGTGTTTGATTGGTTGTGGTTTTTTGAAATGGTCTTTGTTGCATAAAGTGGTTTCTTTGATTCAGAGGTGAGAACTACACTTATCTGTGGCCATAAGGACAAATATTTAAAGTGTAGTTACGGATTATGCTGGCTTAGTAAAGTGACAATTGAAAGTTCTCCAAGATCTATGACTTCATTAGTAGGCTAGGTTTCTGGTACCAGACACAATTACCTTTCTGTTAAGCAGGTATTTAGTCCAATTAGAGAGCTGTTGGTTATGACCAACATAACATTCCACTATAGATCTCTTAAGATTACTATGCCATGCTGGTCCTTAAAAAGCTCCTTAAAAGGGACCAGCATGGCATAACAACAGATGCCATAGCTGGGTAGGACTGTTGATTGTGTCCTTCTGAAAGTTGCATGGGACTTCAAGGTATCATGAAAACTAGTCCTCTGAAAGAGTCATTGAGGTCAGTCCCAACTCAGGAAACTCTGCTCCTTGTGTCTGAAGTGCGCGATGTCTTTAGCAATAGTGACTTAAGGCCTTCAATCTCTGGAGTGGGGACAGGCAATAGCAGTATCATGTAATGCTTCAGGGGACTCTTAGATAACCCTAAACAACAACTCAAAGGAAAGTTTCTCATGCCCAGTTTTGCGACTTTTGTTAGATAGTCCTTGGCTCTTGGAGGTAGTGCTTTTCAGCCCAGATGAGAAATTTTAATTTAAAATATATATGTTTGCATATATATATATTTTTTTTGGTTTTTCGAGACAGGGTTTCTCTGAATATCTCTGGTTGTCCTGGACTCGCTTTGTAGACCAGGCTGGCCTCGAACTCACAAAGATCTGCCTGCCTCTGCCTCCCAAGTGCTGGGATTAAAGGCGTGCGCCACCACCGCCCGGCTATGTTTGCATATTTGTATACCAACTTATGCCTTATAGATATGTTTAGGTAATTAATGTATGGTTCTTTATGACTTTCTCAGACATCTTTACTGTTATTTTACCCTCCTCTTACCTTCTTTTGATTCTGTCTTCCTTACTTCTCCCTAACTAGATCTACCCCATCTTTCCCATTTCCCCATCTGATCCCTTGTACCCTGCTATTCTGTTCTCGATTATTTCCCCACCTCCACACCCTGCCAATGGTACCTTTTCAGTTTCCTGGTTGACATACCCATTGACACTCCATTAAAAAAAAAAAATTATTTTCCCTTTACCATTAAGTACCAGTTGCAAATAGCTTCTTGATGAGGAACTTTTTGTTCCCTTCCCTTTTCTGTATTGAGATTTTGCCTAGTTTCAGTCTGCATGGGTCTTGTACATACTGTCACAGTCAGTGTGAGTTCAGATGTGTGCTGACTTCGATTAACACCACTTTCTAAAGGAAGGCCAACTTTTAAGCCAGACAAAAGAAACCAATTTTCCACTCCTGTCCCCAGACCTCTGCCTAGCCCCTTAGGTGACCTTGAGCAAGAGGATGTTCCAGCAATATGATCTGATTTCACCAATCTACTCAACTCAAATATTATACACACAAACACAGTTGCACACACACATACACACACACACACACACACACACACACACACACACACACGACATACACATACATAACAGTTTTTGGATGTGAAAATTTGAGTTGTTAACTTATGAAATTCTCATTTTAAATTCCTACTTTAACATTTGAGACAATAATACATTCTTTTTGGATGTGTCTCTTGTTAGATCTATTTTAGCAGATCTAACAATTAAGTACATGATAGGAGTAAATGAAATCTGCGTATACCAATACTTCAACCCTGATCAGATGGCAAAGTTTGATATAACTCTAATAAAAATGTTAAGTTTAGTGTCAGCGTATTTTCCAGAAAGACTGATATATCCGTGTGGGATTCATCAAGAATGTAAGATGAGTAATGAGTAAGATTTATTCTCTGAAGCAGATGTAGTTAGTTGGAAACAATGTAAGAATAGACAGTTTAAAGTTAGAAAATAAAACAAAATATAACTCTCTATTCTATTGCATCCTAGATATCCCACTAAAATCTCAAAGTGTATAGATCATACAGTAGAAAAGTAGGAATTTGTGTCTTTGAAAATTATTCTGTAATAAATGATGTAAACTTTCCATTTTGTTTTGTCATTTAAGCTTCAAGGAAAATATGAAGAAAATATAGGAGCACATTGAGCTCTATTCTTTAATATTGTATAGAGTATGGTCAAGGTTTTCTAATGCACTTGGTGTGGAAAATAAGACTGGACAATTTAAACATTCATAAGCTGGCTGACTCCAGGGTAGCAAATCTGAAATGCATTCTATATGTTGCAAGGATTTTGAAGGACTTTGCTTTCCTCTAGTACCGCAAAGAAGCTTTCCCTCTTGACTAGAGCAGTTTGGCTTGACTCTGTAAGCTCTGTGTCAAATAAACTGGGACAAACTTTACATAGCTGGGGGAAAGTATTTTATTTAGAGTGTTGTACAAAACACTGCCAATTCTCTGTCCACGTCAGTGTCCCATATTCTAAACAAAGGCACCTTTGATTTTTATTTAATTAATAAGTTGCTAAGGGTTCTATTCATCCTCATTCTTCCCTCTCTCCTTCAGAAATTCTTCTTAAATGTCCAATTGAAAACAACATAAATATTTCAAGAAATGTGAAATATGCTCTTATTCACAAATCCCAATTCCATTTCTTATTTTTTAACATGCCACCATTATTATTTTAATGTATGTATATATATATATATTTATTTTGTATATGTAGAGAGGAGGGTGTGGGCATGACATATGTACAAGTCAGAGAAAAATGTACAGGATTCCATTCTCTCCATCCAAGATGTGAGTTCTGTTGATGAAACTCAGATCAACAGTCTTAGAGGCAAACACCTTTATACATGAGCCATTTTGCTGTCCCCTGACTTCTTGTCCTCTCCTGCAGGACCTTTTAACTTTATCTTTTTGATTAAATGCAGCATGTCTGGGAAAGGGCTCATAGGTCTGGGATTGGTGTGGGACGTGTTATTTCTGGCCTGCAGGTTCCTGAGACCCAGCTGGTCTTCCTAGTGATGTCAGTGGGGGTGGGTAGACCACAGACTGTAGGCTAGAGCTTCAGATCCCTGGTAGTTTCGATGTCAGATCCTTGGTCATGGTTCGTCTCAGACTGCTCTCTGGAGATCCCAGGTTCAAACTATGTCTCTCAGCCAGAAGTACTGCTTGAATGGTTTTGAATGGTCCTGAGTGATCCTAAATGGTCCTGACTGATTCTGAGTGATCCTGAGTTATCTTGAGGATGAATGTCAGGGGATCCCGGGTGACACAGGACTAGAAGATGACGCTTGGGGGACTGCTCCCAGCTCAGAGTGGCTCGGAGAGTCCCAGTGGTTTGGGCAGAGCAGGGCTTGGTGTGGGGAGTGGAGGAGGGTCTAACCTAGGTGCTTCAGTTCAAGGCCTGGAGCTCTGAGGTGGTGTGGGGTCAGGAAAGTGGAGCTGGATGCTCCTGGTGAATGTGGCCTTGTCATCTCCAGAGGGGCAGGGAAGGTATAGTGGAGCTTGGGGCATAGCTCTCAGTTCAGGTGAGCTGGATGTGTCCCAGAGTACTGATTGGCTGGAGTGGGGAGGTGGGGGCAGGAAAGTGGAGAGATCTAACCTGAGTTAGATCTAACACAGTTCTCAGCTCAGGTCTAGTTTTATTTTTTAATACAGCCCCTGATAAATTGCCCATGTTCCAACTACTTGGTTTCTAAACCATACCTAGAAATGCACAAATTGAAGAAATTGTGAGGTAATTAGCTGTACAGATTAGCCATAACAGACATAAATTATCACATAGTTTCAATTTGAGAACTGTTTAATATCTATAATATAAATAAAACACATTTTTAAAATGCTTTAAGTATTTCAGGAGTGTTCATTTGTAAATGAGAAAATAGTGGGCCAAGCATGATGTACTAATCTTTATTGTTAAACCAAAACACTTATAGAATAAAGAAAGATAGTTTCCACTAACAATGCTAGTCGGAACTCGAACTCTATGCTGAATAAATTCTTTGGATTCTATTGTCAGTTTAGTAATGTGAATATTTTCAAATAGTCTCAATTTAACTTCATTGTTAACAACAATATTTATTCATTTCTTACTTAATAATGTATGATTACCTACAGAAGTTACATAGTTGTTGTACAAAAAAATTTAGTGTATTCCAGATAAGGGGCCTTCTGCTTCATTCTACACAGTAGCATATGGTGGTGGAGGTCAGGGATGGGAGGGATTAAGCCAGAGAGCAAAAAGAAATGTGCTTTAAAGAATTACAATGAGCCTTTTAATTAACTTTCTGAAAAATATAAAAACCTAGATTATCTGACTAAACATGTTAAGTATAGTGATCAAAACTAAAACTAGATTGTTCTGAAGCCAAGATCTGTGATTAATGGCTATTGTGAGTAGTCCATGCGAATGCAAAACTCCTGCTCGTGTCTGAGGCTACTCTTTGCTTACTATGCCCATTTCATTTCATAATTTAACAGTGCTTAGGGTCCTGCATGTGGAGCTAATGAGAGCATTTTCCTTGTGGCCGCCTTTGTGTCTTGTATTATCCACTCGAGGCATACAATAATGGTCCAGAACATGCAGCTGAATGATCACATCAGCTGTGTTTTATATCCATAAATACCACAGGACAAACTTTACTATACATTTTATGCTCAATGTGGCTAATTGAATTCAAAATAGACTCACGAATCATAGCTGAAATGTATTTATTTCCCAAGTAAAAGATGAAACCAAAATTTGATAGTCTCAATGTAATTTTTCATGTAATTTAGTTGGGTGACAAGAAATAAGTTCCTCAGATTCACTGTATTTGCCAAGTGCATTTAACAGGACAGAGGTTGGTTTCCCCATGCCTCAGGCCCCACTTCTGGAAAGGATAAGAGTATAGTTATTATAGAAATGTGTTTTGAGAAATGACTCAATTTCATAAATTGATGGCAACAGTCAATGACCAAAATAGGCTGGGATTAAATTGCAGTGAATCTTTATGTTAATGGAATTAAAGAGTTTACCTGTAAAATGATAACAATTGGACTGACCCTTGCATTGTCATGTAGAACATTCTATTATGGTACTCATCCATATATCACATTAGAATTTTATATCTCCTATGAGTTCCTGTTGTTAGCTTAGTAAATCTCTTCTCTCAGGATTTAGGCTTTAAGTATTTGATTTAATTACTTGTTTTCTAATCTGTTTGCTCTACTTTTAGTCCCTTTGTCATTAATTAAAGATATCTACACTTCTCAATTTTTGAAATATAGTACCTAGGACATTATCCTTTTTTCTCTAGTTGCATAATAAAAGAACTTACATTGTTTCCCCTGCAAAACAATACTGAGTGCTGAGGTTTGATGTATTGTTCTGCTCCATTGTCTACTAATATGATAAACTTCTTCCAGCCTTGAGATAAGATGGAAGAAAAATGAAAGGTCTGGAAACATGAGAACACTGGGGAGTATAAAAAGCCATGTAAGAATTTGTATTTTAAAACATAGACTGAAAGGTTAGCTCTGCTGGAGAACAGAGACAAATACATACTGTTCACGTGAAACTCAGAAACACCATGTGAAATGTGTGCTGTGATTTTTAGGGGAAACACTTTCTAATTTCTAGTAACTTGACAAGTTTTATCCTCTTCTTTTATTGTAAGTCTCAGTGTGGTCACTCACAGCAGAAACAGCCTGTCTTTGTTTCCTTAAAATCACTTCACTTGGCACAATTCAGATGAAATGATTCTACAAAAAGACCAGGGAGAAGACACTATCCATCAACACCCTTACTGAACAACATGTTATGCTTAAAATTCCTCATCTCTGGGATGAATAATCTAGAAATTTCACATGAATTGCAAATATAATTTGTTTTTCCAATTTAGAAAGATCCAAATTAGTAGTAGGCTGTGTCCGAGCATCAAAATAATCCTAAATTGATCAATACTCTTGGGGCTACAAAATATGTTCTTATTTTTTTCTCTCTTATACTACCCATTATCATAACCTTATCTTTACTCCACTCTGAATTTTACTTTTACTAGTTTTCCTCCTTTCATATTTTCAGGTTTACTCGTTTGCTCTCAAAAAGAGTTAACCACTTACTCCCTTCTCCCAGCACTTGCCTTTGAGCATTTACTGTTCTCACTCTCACACATGGCTCAAGGCTCAGCACAATGGTGCCTCCCTGCAAATCACAGAAGCCAGAAGGCAGAAGGTTTGTACTTAGCTTAGAATATGGGAGAAAAAAAACAAAACAACATTTTAAAAATGTTTAAGAAAATACATATGGTTTTGGATTTATCACCCTTCAATATATAGTCTTTCTACTGAATGATGGTATATATAGAAAGATTGTCCATATTAATTTTCTGTATGTCTTGTACAATGATCTTGGCTGATGCCCAACGAGAGAGGAGGGTATTTACTCAAGCAATAGAGACTACAATATACTGTGCTTGCAATCTGTGGTGCCAGTAGGATAGACACACTAAAAGCATCTTGAATTTATCATATTTCAACTGAACAAGATTTATTAAAGCTAGAAATGCATTGGACGTCAAATAGCATCTGTAATAAAATAATACAATTTGGTTAATACTAAGCCAAAGTGATTGGCCTCACTTCACTTTTATCACTCACAACTCTCTAGGTGATAGAAGTGCATTCACACTATTATTATTATTGTATGAGCTAAATATAAACAGAGGAATCCATGATTAAGAGAGGGAAAGCAGGAGAGCTGTCTCATCAGTTAAGAGTGATTACTGCTCTTGGAGAGGACCAAAGTTCAGTACCCAGCATCCACACCTTATGAATGAAAACCACCCAAGACTCCAGTTCCAGAGAGAACACTTCTGGCCTCTGAGAGCACCTGGACCCACCACATGCATACGCTACTGAAATACACATGCTTTTACACACATATATGTAATTTAAAAATAAAAATAAATCTTTAAAACTGTGTCTTAGGCAAGGCATGGTTATGTATGCCTTTAGTTTCCACACTTAGGAAGCAGAGGTAAATGAATCTCTGAGTTCAAGGCCATCCTCATCTATATAGCAAGTCCCACATCATTCAGGGCTACACTCTGACTCAATGAAAAGGCAAAGAGACTTCAAGGTAATAGGTTTTATCAGAATTTTGAAGTTCGTTTAGGGAGGCCAGAAAAGGCATTTGCACATAGTGAAAAAGCACGTTCATTCTTTGTCTAATACTTACATATTTTGTCATATACACCTCAGAATTCTCTAAGACAGAAATTACCCAATTATACCCACAGACTAACTCTAATTTAGCAATTGTTTATTTTATTTTTGAATAGATAATATCTTATATTTATTCTTTGAAAATTTCACACATTGATACAATGTGTCTTAGTCGTAGTCCCCTCTCCCTACCAGTCCCACTTCTCTTCTTAATTCATCTCTCTCTCAACTTGGTACACTGTCATAAAGCTCAATAGAAGTGCTCAAATAATGCCAATCATTTGTGTTTTCAGTCCATTATTAATTTAATATCACAGTTTAATATCATAGTTTCTGATGGATTTTTAGCTTTTCATGGATTTTTAATTTAATATTATAATTAGGTTTTCCTCACCCTGAAGCAATTCTGGATAGTGTTATAATTGTATAGAAGTTAATATTTTCCTTTACTGTAAATAAACTTAAAAAAAAACAAAACAACTTATGGGCTGGCGAGATGGCTTTGCGGTTCAGAGTATGTATTGCTCTTGGGAAGGACCAGACTTTGTGTCCCAGCAACCATGACATCTGATTTACAAGCATTTTAACTTTGGATCCAAGAGCTCTAATGCCCTCTTCCGGCCTCCATAGACACCTGTACCCACATGCACATACCCATATACAGATACACTTAAGTCCAATTTACATAATGTCTTTTTTGTTGTTGTTTTTAGAGTGAATTATTTCCATTGTTTCCAACTGTTTTAATTCATTTCATTAACTTCATCTAGTTGGGTTTTATAAACTCATCTGTGTTCAACATTGTAAATTCTCTTAAGAATCCCTATGCTTCATGAATTATCTAATATATTTGGTGACCAACAATAAAGCACCATTAACCTGTGTACTGGCTGGTTTCGTGTGTCAACATGACACAAGCTAGAGCCATCAGAGAGAAAGGAGCCTCAGTTGAGTAAAATGCCTCCACGAGAGCCAGTTTTAAGGTATTTTCTCATTTAGTAATCAATGGCGGAGGGTCCAGCCCATTGTGGGTGGTACCATCCCTAGGCTGGTGGTTCTGGGGTTCTGAAAGAAAGCAGGTTGAACAAGCCATGAGGAGCAAGTCAGTAAGCAGCACCCCTCCATGACCTCTCTACCTCAGCTCCTTCCTCCAGGTTCCAGCCCTGCTTGTGTCCTGTCTTGACTTCCTCCTCCATGGCTGAACTAGGATCTCAAAGTGTAACCCCAATAAACATTTCCCCCCCCCTTTGCTTTTTTGGTCATGGTGTTTCATTGAAGCAATAGAAAATCCTAACCAAGCCAGTTTCCTTGTAACTTTGTCCTGTAGTTTACACATAGAGTTCCACTCGAATAATGCTACTCTTTATTAATCTGTCCCTGCATCTTCTGTTATATTAGTCTAGTAAGTTAAAATGTTCTTTAACATGTCGTCATATATATATATATATATTTAAATTCATATCATTTTTTGTCTCAGTTTCTTTTTGTTTATTTATTACTTCAAGTTACATCTCTATCACAGTCCCCTCTCTCCACCCCTCCCAGTCCCACCCTCCTATCCTCTTCCCCTCTCCCACCTATCCTACTCCTCTGGAGTGGGTTGCCCCTACATATAAGTTCTCCTCAGTTCAACATTCATATGAGTGTTAAGAGCTTCCTCTTGCCCTGTGGGCCTATATGGCAGCTCTATTAGGGCAAAGTGTCCCACTAACACGTAACAAGATCTATGTTCCTGTTCCTTTTGGTGTGTTGGTTGTAAGATAGTTATCCTGCAATATCTTAGAAACTTGGAATAGCTCTACCTC
The DNA here is from genome assembly GCA_907164525.1 of Lophiomys imhausi. Lineage (NCBI taxonomy): Eukaryota > Metazoa > Chordata > Mammalia > Rodentia > Muridae > Lophiomys > Lophiomys imhausi. The sequence continues at coordinate 1,705,402 of CAJQZJ010014103.1, read as the reverse complement.
AAAATCCATCCATACCACTTCTCAGTATATATTCAAACAATTCTTACCAATCCACAAGGACACCTCCTCATTTATGTTCATAGCAGCTTTATTTGTAATAGCTAGAAACTGGAAACAACCCAGATGTCCCTCAACCAAAGAATGGATTAAAAATAAAAACAAACAAATAAACAAAAACTGTGGTACATTTACACAATGGAATACTACTCAGCTATCAGAAACAAGGAAATCATGCAATTTGCAGCCAAATGGATGGAACTAGAAAAGGTCATCCTGAGTGAGCTAACTGAGACTCAGAAAGATGCACATGGCATCTACTCACTTATAATTGGATTTTAACCATGTAATATATATTTTTTAATCTCTTCTACTCATTTTCCCTACCTATTGCTAAATTATTCACCTTCAGTTTCTTGGCAGAGAAAAAGGAAACTTTGTTTCAAAATCTTGTCATCAATATTATCTACAAATGTATTAGCTTAAAAACCTAAGAAAGCTAAGGAACTTTGGTAACTCTTATAAAAGAGAGCAAAGGCTATGGTAATTGTTATGGGTTGGAGATGGTTTAACCAGGGCTCCCAGAAATTCATTTTCTGGAAACTCAGCCCTCAGGGTGGTGAAGATAAGAGGTAGAACTTCTCAGAATGGCAGCCTTATCCAAAGTGTTAAGATTTTGGTCTTGCTGCCCTTGGAAGGGCTTATGTCTTTTTTGCACGGGACCTCCGTTTCTGCGAAACTGAGTTATCACATAAAGAACAAGCCTGGACTCCAAATCTCTTGGATTCTTGTCTCATTATAATATTCTGTGCATGTTTCTATGATTGCAGTATCATCCAGCATGAATCCTTCACTAGAAACCAAAGACATAAAATGAGTCAGAATAAGCTTCTTTTCTCCATTTTTCTTTAAAATATTTTTTCATACAGTATACTTTGATCATTATTTCCCCTCGATTAACTACTCCCTTATTCTACCTGCTTCCCTACCTAACCAAATTTATATAACTTCTCTCTTTCTGGCTCTATAAAAACCACAAAAACAAAAGTCAAATAAAAATAAACACCAATAAGACAAAAAATGCCCAAAAATGTAATAAAAAGCCCCCCAGCCAACCATGGAGGTTGTTGTTTCATGTTGCCTGCCCAGGAGTGTGGTTCATATCCTCAGTTACCCTCCATCATAGAAACTGATTTTCCCTTTGACAATAGGTATCACAGTGCTGGGTTCCAGTATAGCGTGAATCTATATAGATCTTGTGTATGCAGCCAAGGTCTCTGTGAGTTCACATATTCCTCAGTCATGATGGATATTGAAGATACCATTTCCTTGGAGCCACCCACCACCTCTGGCTCACAGAATCTTTCTACCCCTTCTGCATAGATCCTTGAGCCTGAAGGGAGGAGTTTGATAAAGATATCCCATTTTGGATTGGGTTCTCCAAAGTCTATAATGCTCTGCATACTGTCCCGTTGTGAGTCTTTGTGTTAATTTTCATCTACTACAAGAGGAAGTTTCTCCAACAGTGTTGATCAAGGTACTGATCTATAAGTATAGCAATATGTCATTAGAATTCATTTTATTGCTTTGTTTATTTAACATAAATAGTAGATTTCCCCTAGGTCCATGACCTTTCTAGTCTCAGGTCCTTGGCCATTCTACCAGTGTCACATATATGTTTCATGTCATCGTCCTTAAATCTAAAAAAAAAAAAAAGATTGGTTACTCCCACAGCATTTTTGCCATTATCACAATATATCTTGTAGGTGGGTCACTGTTATAAGTCACATGATTTGTAGGTAGGTGATATTGATAATTACTTTTCTATTCCAGTAGCAAGTAGAATTTTCCAGCACCATGAATACTAGTTAGTAAGGGAGAAGCTTCTAGTTGGGCACTAACTTAGCTTTTCCATGTTTGATAATATATGTAAGTGCTGTCTTCAGCAATAGAGTTGTACCATTGTGGTAGAAGTTAAGTCTTAGTGAATTAGTAGGCAGTTCAGATTAGCATCTGGCAGCACATAAGGAAGCTTGGCATTCCTTTACCTGTTGATATAGACAGAGACAATTGTGGCTGGACAATACGCCCTGTTGAAGGGGTGTGGCTAAGAAACTTCGAAAGCACATAGATGACATCAGTTATTGTGAGAAGCAATGGGACTGGTGGACATCGTGAGAAATCAATACCACCAAGGATCACAAGATAATGTGACACATAAGCTAGAGACCCCATGTGGTCACTCTCTTCCTCCTGCCCTCACCGACTGAGAAGTCACACTGAAGAATATGCTCTTATATCTTTGTATATTGATACAAAATTAAGATTATGTTTGGCTACATCAGTATTGATCTTTGTATATTGATACAAAATTAAGGTTAACCATTTTTAAGGTATTGTACCTAGGTAATGCTTAAAAATGCAATGTGAAGTTGTGGCCCCTTGATAGCAACTGTTACAAACTGTTTAGGATAATTAAGGGATGCAAACCAATAGTCATTCAAACATGTCATTTGGTTAGGTACTATTATAGTTTATCACAGATGTTTTCTAAATTAACAGGAAATCAAGTTGCTAAGAGAAAAGCAACATTTGCTGATCCAAATATATGGAGATAGTGAGGTAATCTTCAAAAACCTCAAGAGATCTGTAGAATTTGGGATTCAAAGGTTTAATTTAAGAATTTTTGATATTGAGACATGTCAGCTTCTGACAGCACCCCCTATTCTACTCCAAGTAGAGAATGAGCATCAAAGAATCTCCACTTGGAGATTGTTGTATTAGTGGCAAGCCTGTCACTGTGCAAGAAAAATCTCTTGCTTAAACTGTAGAGAGAATGATGTTCAAAAAGGACAAAACTTGGAAGCAGGTAAGTCGACAGCCTAGCTCTTCCACGACAGGGTAGGCAAGTCCTTCATAATTCCTGCTTTACAATTAATGTCTGTCAGAGATACTGGGCCAAGAAGCTGAAGATAGATGCTCTAATGTATGCAGAGAAATTGGGGACTGTCCAGGAAGCCAGTTGTCTATCATTTCTTAGTTTTGGAAGCTGCTGGCTGTGCACTTCCTGTATAATCAGATATATTCATCCTTCTCATGTCTCTGATGTGGTTGAAAACTAGATAATTATAGTCTCACTGTTAAATTTTAAGTTGTTTAGGAATTAAAAGGATGTTCTAGGTCTAAGAAGTTGTTTTTAAGTTGGTAATTCAAGTTAGGATGGAAATGATTTAGGTATAGAACTTTAAACTCATGGAGATATATGGGTAATATAATATTAATATCAGTTGCCAAATATGTATGGACTGGGTATTTGGAATATATGTTATACCTTAAAATTTTCATAATTGTGGCCTAAGTATTCTAAAAAAAGAATTATGAATTCTGGGAGAAGAAGCACAAGGTGGGAGGGTGGGTCTGGGAGGAGTGGAGGGAGGGGACTCTGATGGAGATGTAACTTGAAGTAATAAATAAACATTTTTAAGAACGACATAAAAAAAGAAGAGCACAGCAAGTTATGCCATTAACAGAATTTAGACTGTTATAGAGGCAAAGGCATGGTATAAAACCTGTTGAGAGAGTGTTCTTTAAAGGCATCTGTCTTTGGGTCCCAGAGTGCCAAAAAAGTGAGTGAGGCAAATGAAGTTTGAAGTCGCTTGGAGAGGCTTACAGCGATGAGGCTTTCCTGGACCAAAGAGAGACTGTGGAGGTGAGTCTCAGCTGTGGAAAAGGCCATCCTCAGTTTGGCAGTTGGAACAGACTAGCTTTATAAGCCGGCCACAATTTGGTGATTGAAATAAATTGATTTTGTCAACTGGCAAAGTAAGGTCAACAAGCACTAAGCTTTGAAAAGGACTCCCGAGATTGCCATAAACCAAGTTATCCTGCATGGACCTATGCCAAGAATTATTAATATCCTTTTAAGAAAGTTAAAATAATGTTAGTTAAGTGTTTTTGGATAGGTATTATAGTGTTCTTAGGTGTTAGGGTGTTCTCAGATGGATTAAAGATTTTAGATTATAGATTTTAAGTTATAGGATTAGGTATTTTATAGATGTTTGTTAACTATTAAATAAAAATAAGTGTTATAAATAAAATATTCTGTTACATATCATCAACTTTGAGTATTTTAAATGGTAATAAAATGGACTGAGAAAGCTAAAAATCACATACCCTCACTCATCTGTGGTTTTTAGCTCCAAGTCTTCAGATTTGAATATATAACATGTAGTAACTACAGAAACCGGGAGGAGAATTAGAAGAGAAATAGCAAGCTACAGGGGTAATGGGGGGGGGGATGGGTGAATAGTGGTAGGGGCTTTAATTAGGGAGGGAAGAATGGCTTAATCAGTGTTCTATTGCTGTGAAGAGACAACATGACCACAGTAACTCTTAAAAATAAAAGCATTTGATTAGGGCTGGCTTACATATTCAGAGGTTTAGCCCATTGTCATCATGGTGGCCTGTAGAGAGACATGGTGCTGGAGAAGAAATTGAGACTGATAGATCTACTGGGAAGAGAGAGACACTCTGGGTTTGGCATGTGATTTTGAAAACCCAAATCCAGTTCCCTAATGACACACTTCCTCCAACAAGGCCACACCTCCTAATCCTTTCAAATAGTACCTTTTCATGGTAAACAAGCATTCAAATCTATGAGCCTATGGAATAGGGGGCATTTTTATTTAACCCACCATATATATTCTTATCTGTATCTGTCTATCATCTATCTATTTATTAATCTATTTAACTATCATCTATCTATCTATCCATCTATCTATAATCTATCTATCTATCTATCTATCTATCTAACTATCATCTATCATCTAGCTATCTGTCATCTATCATGTACCTTCTATCTAAATACATACAAATCTGTATAAACATATACATATATAGTTTAAATAGAATTTTCCCATCTGGGCTGACAGTGCTCCTCTCAAGAACTGTGGACTAACAAAAATCCCAAAACTAGGCACGAACAACCCTCTTTCAAATTGCTGTTAAGGGTTGACGGAGAGACTCCCAAAATATTTTAGGTTATTGCTTTTGTCCTTGGATGTTTGACCGAGGTAGAAGGTAAGTTCCTATTGCTGAAAACTATTGATTCTGGACATGCAACCTGGAACACCTGAGGTGGATCTGACTTGACAGCCTCCTCCCTGAGAACTAACCTTTACCAGAAGGAACCATGTGAAGCTCCAATGGAGGGAAGCAAACAGTAGTCCTACCCAGCTATGACACTTATGAACCACCACGGCAACCAGAATGGCACAATTATCCTTATGGTGTAATGTCATGTATACTTTGGTGGTAATTAACAGCTCTTCAATGTAGAAACTAAAATATATAAGGCACTGGAGTTGACCATACAATGGCAAAACATAAATCCTATTTATATTCCTATTAGATTTATTGAAACATGTATACTGACAGTGTGATAGAAAAAAAATTAAGAGATTTGCATATATACAATATAATCTGTATTTATCTAGTCTCTACCATTGTTCTAGCCATGGTGTTAGCTAAACACCAACAGACACACAAAAAAAGTCATAGTAAGAACAGAGAAGAAAGTGAGTGAGAAAGCACTGTGAAGTGATAAATAAGTCAAGAAATATTGCACACTCTGGAGCCACCACCAATACATAGGAGTTTGGAGACCTGTTTGTAGCATATAATAGAAATGTGGAAAATTTTAAATAAAAACTACCATATCCAAAAACATAGAGATGAAGTACTTAAGGATAAATCTGACAAAATATGAAGGGCATTCAAGGTGAAAGTTTAAAACAATAAAGAGAACAGTTGAAGAAGGACTGACTATGAGGAGTTTGGCTCTGATCATTTATTTACTTGAAGACTTAGTAAGATGTAAGTTCCTCCCAAACTGCTATGTAGAGTCCATTCAATTCTTGTTCAAATATGAGCATATTAATTTTATGAACACTGACATTTTTATCCTCAAATTTAAATACAAATGCAGAGATTCCAAATTTGTTTTTTAAAAAAAGTAGACTCAGAACACACAGATAGTTGGATACCTTGGATTTCTTGCCAATAAGACTAATGTACTTGGAGAGTTCCAGACTGTGTCTCCAAACAAGGTGGAAAACCCTAGCATAATGATATCCAAGATTACCCTTTGATAACAGCATAAACCTGGACACACATAAACACACACAACTAGCTTTCTTTTCAGTTACATGACTTTATGGAAAAAGCAAAATATATAGGGTCAAACATCCAGTGGATGTCAGAAGTAGGAATATCAAGAATATATTCATATTCACCACACACATACACAGACACACACATGATCCAGAATTATTCCTCATGTACACATTTTTCTATATTGTTAAGACCTCTATTTAAGTGGAATGAATGTTATTCTATTTAAATTGGATCCCAGCAGTCCTAAGATCATAATAAGAATTCTTTTTTTTCCACAATAAGAATTCTAATCTTCCTCTTGTGCATCGGAACTGTTTTTAGTTAACTGAAACCATCTCACTTCTCTATGTTAAACACGTCTCTACACATTGTCTTATCTAGGAATATGTAGTTATTCTGATGAAACTGGGCTGTCTATTTTCCTCCATACTGGAAAGCCATAGTTAATTTTGATTCCTTTATTGTGCTCACTAAATGAGCATTTCAGTAAATCATCACATTTCAATAAACTGAAATTTCTTTTGAGGACAATTTCTCCCAAGACTCCTGAGCCTATTCCCACTCTCCATACATTTTTGCTCTATTCTGTTTCTAGACATCATTGAATTTTCTCTTTGCTATCAAAAGTGTTTCTTATAGTATGTCTGAGCCTCTACCTGTCATCATTCCAATCACATACTTTTGTCTGGTTAATATTCTCAGGCAAGCCTGGTTCTGCTATTTATTAGATTTTTTATCTCAAGAAATTTAATCTCTTTTAGATATCTCTTTCACAAAATGCACTCAACCATTTAGTGAGTAAATTTTTATTAAAATTTCATTGATTGGCAATGGTTCTAGGTCCTGCAGTGAAGGGACTAAATCTCTGCTTTTTCAGAGATTATTTTCTGGTTGTAGAAGGCAAAGATGAAATGAGTACAAAATAACATATGAACAATAATTTTAGATACTTGTTAAGTTCTCTGAAGAAACTATATTGAGTTGTGATAAATTTATAGGTATAAAATGCTCATGTAGTTTGTGAAAAGAGAATTTGTTTAATTATTTTAGATCTGATAGTCAAAAAATTATCCTGATGTTTTCTGTGGAATCCACTAAAAAAATATGTTTGTCACAGTATAGTCATGAGCAGATGTGGGAGGAATCATTCAAGGAGGTACACTGTAAATATAAACGGCTTGAGGTGAGAAAGAGTTTGATAGGAAGAAAGAAGGTCAATGTGGCTGGTGTGGTAGGTGAATGAAGTCAGAGAGGGGACAATGGAAAGGAGCTCAGAGAGCTAGCCTCAGATTGTTCAAGACCTTCTAGAACACAAAGTGCTGCTGTTTGACAGCTAAAAGGAACAGAAAACAAGCACAGAACTTTAAGCTGTGTGCTTAACTAATCTGTTTTGTGTCTAGAAAAATAACCCCGATAAAAAGGAATGTATTACAAAAATAAAAAGAAGACAGAAATATTATTAGTCACACAAAATATAAAATACATATAGATAAGTAGAATGGGAGTGGTAGACATGCGGAAAAGTGCATAGTGTTGAAACTATTTATAGTGTTGATCTTTCAGGTTTTACTGTTGTACAAAGGCAAATGAAGGTAACAAAAATAGTATATTATTTTGAAAATATTGGCCTCAGCAATCATAGTGAGAGTAGTACACTTCGTTTAACTCACGAATATTCAAAAGAAATTACTTTTGTGAAGGTATTCTAGAGTTTGGTTTTGAACACATCAACAATAAGTGACTAAGAAATATTCATCTGGATTTCTGAGCATATATATATACATATTCATACTAACTTGCATCACAATTTTAAAACCATCTTCTTAGATCTAGAACGCCCTCTTGATTCCTAAACAACTCAAAATTTAACTATGAGACTCTAGCTATCTATTCTTCAACCACCTCAGAGACCTGAGAGGGATAAATATATCTGATTATATAGGAAGTGCAGGGTCTGCAGCTTCTAAAACTAAGAAATGACATACCCGTGGCTGCCTCGACAGTTCCCATTTTCTCTCCATACATTACAGCATCAATCTTCAGCTGTTTGGCCCCGTTTCTCTGACAGACATTGATTGTAGAGAAAGGAATTATGAAGGACTTACCTACCCTGTCTTGGCAGAGCTAGGCTGTTGACTTACCTGCTTCCAAGTTTTGTCCTTTTGGACAGCAGTCTGTCTACAGTTGAAGCAAGGGGTTTTTGGTTTTTTTTTTGTTTTTTTGTTTTTGCCAAGAGATAGGCTTGCCACTAATTCAACCATCTCACACTGGAGATTCTTCGATGCTCATCTTCTACTTGGAGTAATATAGGGGGTGCTGTCAGGAGCTGGCATGTCTCGATATCAAAAAAATCTTAATTTAAGAAAACATCTTTAAATGCCATACTCTGCAGATCTCTTGGGGTTTTTGAAGACGCCCTATCTATCTCTTATGTTTAGATAAGCAAATGTTGCTGTCTCTTAACAACTTGATTTCTGAGTAGCTTAGAAAATAACTGTGATAGACTGCCATAGTAACTAACAAAATGACACACTTGCATGACTGTTAGTTTGTATTTCTTAATTATCCTAATCAGTTTATGATGGTCGGTAGCAAAAGGCCAAAACTTCACATTTCCTTTTTAAGCATTACTAGGTAAAATACCTTTAAGAAGTGTTACCCTTAATTTTGTAACAATATACAAAGATCAATACCAATGTGGCCAAATATACTCTTAGTTGTGTATCACAATTTTTTAACAGCATAAGTTTGTGAGTTATTTGTGCAATTAAGACAACAGCATACATAAAATTATACTATAGCCTCCCTTTTTTCTTAGCAGAGATATGGAAGTAGAGGAAAAGGCATCCAGGATTCTAAAATGTAGCGAGTATGTTCCTGGGCGCTCTAAATTCATAAGGACTTCCTCGTGTGAGGAAGTGATTCATCTAGTTCAGTTTCTAATTAATGAAGCAGTTAAAACCTGCTACAGTATAAAAAGATAATAAAAGAAATTTACCTAAACCTCTTCTATTTTTCTTTAGTCGCTCTGTGCTTACTTTGCAGTGCAATCCTTACTTATATGCAAATTTATGTTAATGATATAACTGATGCATAGAATCTAAATTGACAATGGGGTAAAAGCAATGTATCCTGATGAAAGCGTTGCTAATGTTGGCCTTTCAGAAAGGGATCTTGAAATATCAATGGAATTAGTTATAGATCAAGTGTGTTCATTTCATGGTGATTGAGTCTATGGGGATTTTATTTTATATTCATTTGCCATCGATGAGCTTATAATAGATGTGAGAAAAGAGGTTTCTCAAAAATATACATTAAAATATTAATAGATTTACTACCCATTCCTGCCATTCAACATTTTCTACTCTTTTCTCTTTAAGTGGTTAGAAAATAATATAATTTAGTTTAACTTTGTCTTTAATCAATGGTAGGCTAGCTTTTGAATACTAATAGTCTGTTCATAGAACTAATTTTAAACACTAGACAAAGAGGAGCTTTCAGAATATTTATTTCATAGAAACTGAGGTTAATGTTTTTGTATTATTGATTGGGGATGCATAGACACTTTCATCTCACTGTTAATGGACAGAAACCTGAGAAATGGAACCTGAAGAGCCAGAGTGAAGGGCTAACGGAAGACAATGCTCAAGAGCCCGGTGAAGAGAAGGGGCCTGGAGAACTGAGGTCGGGAAAAGGGCATGGAACACATCATTGATGAAGCCAGAGACAACAATCAGCTCCAAATCAAAGGAAGATATAGGGCCCCCTCCTGGGGTCTTGGACTGGTCCAGGCTCTTGAAAGAATGAAAGACTGAAAACTTCTAGTCATAAACAAGTTTTTATTCTCTGGGTTTTAAGAAATATTTTTTTTTCTTTTTTTACATGTAAGATACAGATAAAAGACCAGCTCATTCTGGGGACACAATTATATGTCCCTGTGCCTTGTAGGTTTTGTGCCTGTGATTGGAGTAGAAGAATAATGGCTTAAAAGATAGGCGCAATCCATATATTTTGAAAAGGAAAAGACTTGACTTTAACTTTCATTGGTAATAGAACTAGACCTAAATGCTCTAGAACCTCGTAATATGTTGTCCCTACAAGAAGCCTCATGTGTACCAATACATGTGTATGTGTGCATATATATATATATATATATATGCACACATACACTCTGTTTGTGTTTGTGTGTGCATGTGATATAGAATTTTCTTTAGGGCACTGTCTCTTAATAAGATATTTTAGTAAGATATTGCCTTTAAGATCCTGGATATTAGAGTGGATTATTCTAGACTAATTGAATTCCTAAGAAAATAACAGATTTGGTTCTTATTTGTTTGATTCCCTTCTCAATAGATTTTTTTTCTTTTCTTTTTTGTTTTTTGTTTTGTTTTTAGAGACAGGGTTTCTTTGTGTAGCCCTGACTGTTCTAGTCTCACTTTGTAGACCAGGCTGACCTTGAACTCATAGTTCTGCCTCTGTCTCTCAAGTGCTGGGATTAAAGGCATATGCCACTATGCCTGGCAATTACAGATAGTTGTGAATTGCCATGTGGGTGCTGGGATTTGAACCCAGTCTTTTGGAATATCAGCTAGTTCTCTTAACCGCTGAGTCATCTCTCCAGCCCATTTCAATACATTTCTTAACACACACTTATTTTTATGTCCACACATCACAGCTAGTGTCTTACTTGGTTTGTTTCATTGTATATTTCATTGTAGAGATGTAATGGTGGTATAGTCTGGTCAGGTTTACCAGCCTCTACAGTTGCACAGTTGTGTCCTAAGCATGGTAAACACATGCCTACATTTATTACTATATAGAAGGCTTTCATTTGCTAAATTTCTTTATCACAAGTGCTGATATATAAATTATTCAGTGTGGCAATATCACATGAATGCAAAATAGATTTACCAATCATGATCTTACTACAGCTGTAGTTTCCTATACAAAACTTACACAAATCAGGCTAGACAAAATCCTGGCAGAGATGGGGAGATGGTTTTCACACCCATACCATGATGAGAAGAAGGTGGCATGGATAGTTACTGAAGGAGAAAAGAACATTCTTTATTGAGAGTATGGTCAGAGATACATTTTCCAAGCTCCAGTGGGTAACCCCATACCTGACCATCCATGGACTCAGAGGACTTAGTGAGTTACCATACAAACCAAACCAAACCAACCAACCAACCAACCAAAAAAACCCATGAAGTAGGGAGGGAGAATTATGAGAAGAGTTTGAGGGAATTAGGGTTGGATATTGATCATATTTTACTGTGTACACACATGGAATTCTCAAAAAAAGTTTAAAAACTAATGATAATTCTACAAATGTGACTAGAAAAGTAGATGTCTAATTACACACTTTGTATAGACTACTTCCAATGCTAAACTAGGTATTGATATTACATTATAGGTTTATGTAGTTTTAAAACACTTTGATAATACACACAAAATAAGAGTAAAAATGCACATAAAAATCAGCAAAAAACAAAAGAAAAGAGCAAATCAACTCTGGCTTCTAGTATAGCAAACATTGAAGCAACTCCTATTAAAAGCAACTTCATATTCAAAGCAAAGTATATGTAAAAGGCTGTATACACACTTGCACACAGAGAGCTATTTGGAAGCATTCAAGACCAGCCAAAAGCAGGAAAGACACTGGAGAGAATTCATTTCTCAAAAGAATGAATGTTGAGTGAAAGTCGCTTTAGTATGATATGCTGTGGTTAGAGCTCAAACAGAGACCAGAAACTTTACTACCTGAGGAGTCACACTGGAGTGTGGAGTTGAAAAAGCAGTTGGCAACTGCGAAAAGCTACACCAGAAATAAGAGAACAGTCTAATCAAGGGCTCTCACATCTGCATGTGCCACCTGAAGGTTTTGGCAGGCCTCTGATGTGTGCAGGAATGGGACATCCTCCAGGTAGTCCAGTGGAACAATTATTGAGTGAAGAAAGTCCTGAGAAGAAATTCTGTAGGAGATCTCTGTAAGGGAAGGGGCATTTGGCATTGGTCATATCAAGTTAGAGAGACTCTGTGACTAAGGAAAAAAATTAAAACAGATTGTTCATTATACTGTCTAAAAGCAGAGTTTGACAAGGTCAAGGAACCTATTAGCAATATTATTGGCTGAAAGAACAAAACTCAAGAAATTGTCAGAGATTAGATGAAAGAACCCAGACTCTAGTAAACCAAAATAAGAAAAAATGGTCCAAGAGAAAAATGCAATTAATAGAACAGAATGATGAGTTATCTTCATCTTAGAATTATCAGTCAAGGGAAATAAAATTACCATGATAAATGCAAAATCAAATATACGGTAGAAGATATTATGTGAGATGGACAGTTTGGGGTTGAAGAGATGGCTCAGTGACTGAAGTGCTCGCTGTGCACTTCAGCATCCAAATAAACTCTGGGTGGGTGTAGGAGAGCACTTCTGAAACCCCCAACTAATATCTAGTCTGGAAATGGGAGGACCATGGAAATTTTCAAAGCCATCCAGCCTAATAGAAATGGCAAGCTGCAGGCTCAGTGATGAGACACTGTCTCAAATAAGAAGGTGAAGAGTGACAGAGGGAGACACCCAATATCAGCCTCTGACCTTCACATGTACACCCAGATATTTATACATACATGCATATACCATACATACAAAAAAGCAAAAAAAAAAGATAATTTACAAAATTATGTCAAAATTATTTGAAAGAACTAGCTGGGAAATAAACAATTAGAAAATCAGTATGAGAAATTGGAAACCTAACTGAAGAGTTTAATATCAAGAAAGAAGAACATGATACCATGAACTCAATGGCTAATAAATAGAAATTAGTCAAATGGAGGCATAGTTTCTTTCCTGTGGTCGAATGCCAAGCAGAATGCAACTTAAATGGGGAAGGATTTCTTTTCGCTTGGTTTGACAGTGCAGTCCGTCATGATGGGAAAGTAAGTCAAGGCTTAAGGAGCTTGCGGCATCCTGGCACCGCATCTACTGTGGGAAAGAAGAAACAAATGGATGCTCTGCTTGGCTGGCTTGCTTTCTTCTTTTAATTCAGTCCAGGACCCGAGTTCATGGAAAGTTGACACCTACTTTTAGGGTTGGTCTTTCTCCCTCAATTAGCCTAATCAAGATGATCCCTTACAGAAACATATGGAAATTTATCTCCTTGGTCATTCTAGGTGCTGTGAAATTAAAATATCAATAGACTGAGTTATATAAAGGATAGCATAAAATGTCTAAAGAAATAAACAGACGTCCAGATAATGAAACAGCTGATGGTAAATCAAGTACTTGAGAAGATATTCACTAAAATAATGCCTAGATTTGGTTAGTCATAATTGCTAGGAGGTCTGGAAATCTCACCGAACTCTAACAGTGTTAGCACAAAAGAAATCATACTTAATTAAATTGTATTTAGTAAGACATAATGAGGACATAAAAACTGGCATAGTATGTTCTATTAGTTACGGATACTATATATCATCATTTATTCCCCAGTTTAAGAGAGAAAGGAGTGGAGAGCAAAGGATCAAATAGCAAAAAGAGGCAAATGGAAAACAAATACAAGCTAGTAGTTTAAGTCCAATTATGTTTGTCATCACATTAAAATTAGATAGACAAAAGGTTATAATTAAACGACAATGTATCAAATTGGATGAATAATAAACCAGCTATGTGTCATTTAAGTAGACAAATTTAAAAATAAAAGCAGACTGGAGTAAAACAATAGAAAAATATATTAGGTAATCCCAAAATACATGGATATAGGTGTGACTAAATATCATAGGAGACTTTAAGTCATAGAGAGAGGGTGCATTTGTTGGGTTTAAAATACCATTACAAATCACCTAACATATAGCTTATGAGACTTTGGTCATAAAAAGGAGGTATGGAACTAAAGTAAGGCTGAAACTGTAGCTCTCTGCACTTGGTGTTATGATGTGAACTCCAAGGGGTTGTGCCATTCCTATCCTTGTGCCTTTGTTGCTAGCTACGTGTCTTCTCTCAGGGGCTTGTTCTACTTCTCACCTATGACATTCCTGGAGTGATATTCCACATTCCTGGCATCTCAAATTGTCTCCACTGAAACCTAGTCTCCATTCTCACAACTTCTCACAGAGTCCTCTCAGGAGGTGCTGGCAGTAATGGTAGTCCTGTCACGCACTGCCTGATATTCTTGTTTTCCTCTGAAATCTGTAAATAAGCCTCGACTTTTAAACTCATTCGTTGCATGCTTGCAAAACCAGCATCATGTGTGTGACACTAAAGTTTATTGTTGACTTGATTAGTGGGTGGCTGCTTCCTGGATACCTGAGCCTTAAGGTAGAAGAAATTCTGGAGCAATTACTTCCTGAGGAGATTGAAAGGAACTCTCCTCTCAAGAAAAATAAAAACAAAACTTTATGTGAGATCACAGTTTTATACCCTGAAGCAAGTGGGGCAAAGTTATCTTCAGAGTTATCCTCAAATCATCTCTCCTATATACAGACACACAATATATGTCTTCTTTTCAGTTTTATCAAACATATTGCCATTCCCTTTCCCAACTTTAAACTCTATCCGTTTTAGGTCAAACATTTATGTTCTTCTGTTTGCTCTTATTCTAGTTAATAATAAACGTTTCACAGCCTGAAAGTGGGCTGCTGTGATATGTCCTCTGTGAGGCTGATTAGAATATAACCCTTAGACCTTCAAAAGTCCCAGGTCATGAGCAAAAAGTACCTAAGCTCGTTTCCAGACTGTGACAAATGACTTCTAGTTTAATGTTCAGTTGAGTCCTCAGTTTCACAGCAGTCCCAATATGCATTCTTCACATTTTCATCAAGATTCTGGGTTTCTAGGCTTGAACAAAAATCACTTATTAACCTTCGCTACAGCATACCATGGCTTCTTTTGCCCTTAACTCCAAACTCTTCTACATTCTTCCAACAAACCAGCTCTGTTTGCTTTTGAATCACACTGCCAGGTTGTCATAGCAACTACCTTACTGCTCTGGTACACACTTTTGGATTAATAAGGTTTTCAAATTTGTGTGTGTGTGTGAAGAAATGACTGGCAGAAACAATGTAAGGGTAGAACGGGTTCATCTTGTCATGTCTCGGTCTCTGGTAAGATTTGTCTCTCTGAGACCAGATCACAGCAGAAGGGACCTGTGACTAAGCTGTTCACCTCATAGCAGTTGGGACACAGATAGGAGACAGACTGAGAAGTGGCAAGTGGAGAGGTAATGGACTTCAGTCTTTTCAGTACTCCACTTCATCTAACCAGGCCATCTTCTAAAGTGTCCCCTGTTTCCCCCACATACACATTTGTGCTGATAATGGTGTCTCCTGGAGGAAGATAAAAACAAAATCAAAGCATTCCATTATCTGAATTTGAAAATAACCATATTAGCTATCTTTTTTTTTTAAGTATAATCATTTGTGGAGTGTCCTCAGAAGGATTTTCACCTGTTTATTTTAGTTATCAACATGGTACGTGGTGAGGAACCTGTGAGGTTATACCACTTTCTCCACAACTACTTTCAAGGTAAATGTCGGTATATATTGCTTGTGCACGTAAGGGCACTGAAAATCTGCCAAACTAAGTCATTTATTAGTTTCTGTTTATAGGAACATATATACTTCAACATACTAGTTTTTAATTTTTAAGACTTAGATACAAATTTCATCTCAAGTAACATCTTAATTCCAGAAAGTCTAATCAAAAGTATGCCTGTTTTGGTGGTGGTGTTGGTGGCGGCATGAGTGCGTGCGTGCGTGCGTGCGTGCGTGCGTGCGTGTGTATGTATGTATGTAGGCCAGAGGTCAGACTAGGGTTGTTTCTCAGAAGTCATTTGCTTTTTTTGTTGCTTTTGATTTTGAGTCAGATATTACAAATTGGGCAAGGCTCGCTGGATATTGATGGTAGGGACCTAACTGGTTTTGCCTCCTCAGTACACGGAATAAAAACACATACCACCACATCAAGCTTTTTGATGTGGGCACTGGGGACTGAAAGGAGGCTCTTATAACAGCACGTCTTACATTTTACCTACTGAGCAATGTTCACAGTCCCCAAAGTAAGGGTGTTTCCTAAGGATCTTTTAAATTTTCTTTTCAAAAAAAAAAAAAAAAAAAAAAAAAAAAAACTTTTTAAAAAAGTCTTCTGCAAACAATCGTTACACCAAATAATTTTTTTCTTTAAAAAAAATGGGCTGCCATTCTCCAATATTCCCTTTTCATATCTGCTGGTAGCTCAAACTTATGCCAGTGGTATATACCTTTAAGATTGCTTTACTTCCTCTTGACATCTGCTTTATGGTTTTGGAACACTCTGTGAGGTTTTATTGCTAAACTCATGGAGTAAGTCTAACCTACAATTAGATAAAATATGTTCACATTCATAAGGTCAATTGTTTTGGCTCCTTTCTGAAGAGAGCTTAGAGTATTTAACTCACTAAAACTTATTTTACAGAATGATAAAAGGCACACCA
Organism: Lophiomys imhausi; assembly: GCA_907164525.1. Classification (NCBI taxonomy): domain Eukaryota; kingdom Metazoa; phylum Chordata; class Mammalia; order Rodentia; family Muridae; genus Lophiomys; species Lophiomys imhausi. Next base: position 1,688,756 of record CAJQZJ010014103.1, on the reverse strand, counting down.
TTTTCTGTCCATGCCTGCAAATATTTTAATCACTTTCTCTCACACCTGTTCCTCCACCCACTGATAGTTCATATGCATCTGATTCTTTTAAACGGTATTTAATATTGAGTGTGCAGTTTTGAAGTTGCCCTGCCAGAATTGAAACTACATCTGTTGCCTGTCTCATTGTAGCTCTGCCCAGCTTTGCAGCTCCTAGTCTCAATAGTGCTGTGTGTAAAAGTTGAGTGTCATTATAATTTAGAGACCCATCCTCTGGCATCAAGCCAAATATATCTAATTTGGGATCCAGGGAATGACAGACAAGAAAATTACAATTGAACAAAAAGTGCCAGTTGAATTCTAATTCAAAACAGGGGCTTTGGATGTCATGTTTTATTTTGCAATTTGTTGTTTGAGGAATTTAAAAGCCTCTTTTTCTCCTACAAAAAATAGGACAAGACAGGTGCAAAATTGTATATTTGACTCATTCTTGGAGGCAACAGCTTAAAATATATCAGGGCTCTTAATAGTACAAATGTTAGCTATCTATGAAAATGCTGATTCTTTTCTTACATAGTTACATTTAAGTAAACCTGATTTAATTGACAGTTATTGATAGAATATGTAATACAGTAAAAATTAAAATTTTTATTTGTCTTATTGAAAGGAATATCAGATTTAAGTATGACTTCATCCATGTTTAGAGATTCGACCCTTATTTATTGGTAAGAAAATTGAAGTACTATGCTATTTTGCATTATTTCAAATTATACATATGCTTTTACTGCCTTGTCTTTCTCTTCAAAATTGGTTTTCTGTGATTGTAGTCATTTTCCAAAGTTTTTAAGGATATCTCAGATTTATTTCATGTTATGTTTTAATGAGGACCATGTTCACAGTTCTTTACTCAAAAGTTTATAAGTACTTTTTTTTTTATATATAGATCATGTCACTTTTCCTCTCACCCCTATGTTTGGTTAAATCTTTCTCTAGCCTCATACCCTCTCTCTAACCTACCATATTGTTGGACAGTTTCCAAACACCTGGTCCCTGAACTCAGCTTATATTCCTAAAATTACCTTTTTCCATTCAAGAATATGTAGCGTGTCACTTATTACCTGTCTACGAAAGCAAGTAAGTTCTCTTAGTAACAGTTCAAGCCTCATCAATACAGTCTTCAGACTTTTTCTCTTCTATGAACATTTACATCTTGGGGGATTTTTAGTAGCTCATAGGGTTTGGCTTAGAACCAAGTGTCTTGGAACAATAAATATTTAAGCATAATTCTACTCACAAGTGTTCATACTTGATTAGCTTGCAACATCACTTTCGAAGAGAACACTCATTTGTCTAACTAGAGGACTATACCACAATTCTGTAAGTTTTAAACCTATCAGTATAAATTATACAAATTAGTAAAAGAGTCTGAAAATTACTCATATAAAATGGAATGTAGAGGAGTACATGGACTAGCATTTCCTATCATATATAAGACTCCTCATCTGGATTACTCAAACTGAGGGCCATAACACATCTCTTGAGAGATGAACGAGATATTAGATGTAGGAAAGTGTGATTATATTTCTAGGACAATATTATACCATAAGTGTTGTTATTCTTAAAATTTTGATATGTAATAAAACCTAATCAAGAGGGGAAAATGTATGGCATCTCCCAAATGTATTGTTACTGAAATACTTTCCTTGTAGCAACAGTTAATTTTGAGGGGATACTTTGAAATGTGTTGCCTTAGCTTAGCACCACTCTCCTTCATTCACTCTGGCTCCTTGTTACTATACTTCCTTAGATGGGATTGTCTGCCTCGACATACATTTTACTGGCACTAACATCACTCTGTTTCCTATCTTACAGGTTGGCTGCCTCCTTCTTTGCATGTAGAAATAGCTATACACACATACAACATTGGTAAATGCACTTAATACTTTCAAATATCAGAAACATTTTATAGATGTAAAATGTTTAATATTTGAAATATTTTTGCTTTGCTTTCCTCCCTTATTTTTATCAGTTCTTTGAGAATTTCCTACAATGTGCTTTGATCATATATACCCACTCTCACCGCTCCTTCCAGATCCTCCACCCTTCCTAATTCACCCAACTATGTCCTCTTTAAAGAAACAAAAAGAAAAAGCAAAACAGACAAACCTACCAAGTCTTATTTGTGCAGCCCATATTCTCTTGGATGTGTGACCTTCACTGGACAGTGTCCAACCCACCAGGTGCTATACTCTCAAATCATACTGACTCTCCCAGCAGCCGTCAGTTGTCGGTAGCTTCTTAGAGAAGCTGGGAGTTCATGCCCACATCCCTTCATTGTTTTGAGATTTTCTCTTGCTTGAGCTTACACAGGCTTTGTGGACCTTGTCTTAGCTGTTGTGGATTCATATGTTCACTTGCCCTTTTGGGTCCTGAAAACAGAATTTCCCTGTAGTTATCCTCCGCCTCTGGCTCTTACAGTCTTTCCACATACTCTTCTACAGTGATTCCTGAATCCTGAGAAGATATGTGCTATAAATGCTGTGTTTAGGGAAGAGGGATCTACTAACATAAGGAACAAGACAAAGCTATCTACTCATCTATCTCCTATTCAATATAATACTGGAAGTCTTACTGCAATAAGATTAAGAGAAAGAAAGAAATGGGATACAAATAAGAAATAAAGAAGTCAGATTGATTTCCATAGTGGTTGCACAAGCCTGCATTCCCACCAGCAATGGAGGAGGGTTCCCCTTTCTCCATACCTTCGCCAGCATGTGCTATCATTTGAGTGTTTGATCTTAGCCATTCTGACAGGTGTGAGATGGAATCTCAGAGTTGTCTTGAGTTGCATTTCACTGATGATTAAGGATACTGAGTATTTCTTCAATATCTCTCAGCCATTAGGGATTCCTCCTTTGTGAATTCTCTGTTTAGCTCTGTTCCCCCCTTTTCAATTGGATTATTTGGTTTCTTGGCATTTCATTTCTTGAGTTCTTTGTAAATTCTGGATATTAGCCCTCTGTCAGATGTGGGGTTGGTAAAGATCATTTCCCAGTCTGTAGACTGCCATTTTGTTTGAATGACAGTGTCTTTTGCCTTACAGAAACTTTTAAGAAATCAGTCTGGCAATCTTAGACAACTTGGAATAGCTCTACTTCAAGACCTAGCCATACCACTTCTGGGTATACATCCAAATGATTCCTCACCAAACCACAAGGACATTTCCTTATGCATGTTCATAGCAGCAATATTTGTAATAACTAGAAACTGGAAACAGCCCAGATGTCCCTCAACCGAGGAATGGATAAAAAAAACTGTGGTACATCTACACAATGGAATACTACTCAGCCATCAGAAACAACAAAATCGTGCAATTTGCAGCCAAATGGATAGAACTAGAGAAGTTCATCCTGAGTGAGCTAACCCAGACTCATGAAGATGCACATGGCATCTATTTACTTATGATCAGACTTTAGCCATACAGTACAGGATAACTATACTTTAACCAATTCACCAAAAGGAACAGGAACATAGACTTCGTTACCTGTTAATGAGACACTTTGTCCTAGTGGTGCTGCCTTATAGGTCCCCAGTTTATGAGGAAGCTCTTAGCCTTCATATGACTGCTGAACTGGGGCAGGGGACTGATATGTAGGGACACTTTACTCTGGTGGAGTAGGGCAGAAGGGAGAGAGGATATAGGGTGGGAAGGTGGGACTGGGAGAGGTTGAAAGAGGGCACTGTGATGGAGATGTAACTTGAAGTAATAAATAAACATTTAAAAAGAAGTCAAAGTATCCCCATTTGCAGATGATATGATTCTACATATTCCAAAGATGCCATCAGAAATTTCCAGCAATAGATATGCACATTCAGAAAAGTAGCAGGATGCAAAAGTAACATATAAAAGTCACTAGCATTCTTATACATAAAACACAAATATACAGACAAAGAAATCAGGGAAGTGGTTCTAGTCACCACAGACTCCATAAAATAAAATAAAGTACCTTGGATTAATTCTGACAAAATGAAAGGCTTGTACAAGGAACCTAAAGTATTTAGAATCTAGAACTATAGGACATACTGTCAGATACAAAATAGAAGGATATTTTTGGAATTTATATGTATCCTTCTTAAGTTACATAGTATAAAAGAGTTTTAACGTAATTAAAAAATTAAAGCAAATGACTAGTGAGCCTGACTTAAAAAGAACAATAGCCCTATGTAAATTTATATTCACCAAATTCTTGGATAAAATTGTGAATAACCAGGGTTTTGTATAAAACATTTGTACAGATTTCACCTACTTTATAAGGATATCTATCTTTTGTCTGCTTATGATACCTAGATTTATAAATTAAAGGACTTATCATAAGTTTTATCATTCAGTATTTTTATATAACATGTACATCTGTGGTTTCAGCTTTTTATGACAGAATGAGACCGACTGTGGGATCCAATAATTTGATATTGAGATGGAAATCCTGAGGTGTCTGTTAGAAGTACCACTTTCCGATTTAGTGCCAAAGTATAGTGGACAGCCACTCTTATGCTTTGTTCAACACAGTAAGTGAGATCACACCAATTACCAAGATTGTATCTGCCTTTCCTTGATATTTCTCAGGCTCTCTGTATATTCAGGGTCTCATTCAAAGCTACATATCAAACCTAGGAATGTTTCCATAAACCATTAATTTCTTTAAGCAATGATTTTTTTTCTGCTGTCTCAATGTTTTGTGCACGAATAAGCACCCTATTTTATGATTTGATAGAACACATTTCTCTATCATTAGACACCTTTTTTTTTTTAAAAGAACAAGCCAAATGTCTTTCTCTATTCAATGTTGAGCAGGGAAGAAAACAAAAATAAACTCATGTGTCGTGGAATAGTTTATCAGTGAGGCCCTGCACTGGATGATGTGCTTCTTATGTTTCAGCAAAGTTTTGTTTTCTTTCCATTTCGACATTGTTCCGAATGGTTAACTGTGATGTAATAGAGACAGCATTATATAAAATTTAAATTTTATATCCCTTTATGTTATTTCCAACGGTCATGCTCAGAATTGTACTGCTTTGTGGATCCTGAAAGATAACTAGTAAGATAGTCAAGATGTCCAAGAGATGAATAGGCAATTCAATAGGTTATCACTTGTCTAACACGATATTCCATGTTTGTTATGGCCCTTATGTGTTAGGTAAATATCCAGAAGTTTGCAAGCAATATGCTTTCTGTGAATTTTTTTTATATTAAGGGTATGGCTTATTCTTTTCAATTTAGAACGGTGTCAGGAAGTACAACCAGGGCCTCACAAGTGAGGGAAAAAGAATTTAGATGTTAAGCATCTAGAGACCATTTTATATTAGTAAGACATGGTTTTATTCATCATAGTGATTCCTTTTGGAATGTTATTGATAGATGGTATGGTATGAATCTGCAATGCTCCCTGTTGGCTCATATGTTAAAAGTCTTCTTGCCAGTTTATGGGTTTGTGGGAAGGAATGGGCTCATAAGGGGTCTGGATTTTTAAGTAATTGTTAGAAAAAAGTGGAAGTTTTAAGAAGCCCAAACTAATGACACACCATCTAACCATGATCAGAACCTCTGAAACTGTGAGGCAAAGCAAACAATATTTTCTCAAGGTTATTTTGTCATATAATTGTGAGAACAGTTCAAACACAGAGATCCAAAAGGAGCAGTTAAAGCCTGGAAGCTTGACTGCACTTTATGATGTTCTCAAGATTTTATGGTTAAAGTTTTGCCCAAATGGGATGGTGAATTATCTACACTCTGTTTAGATCACCTTTTCCATCCATAACTTACAATAAGAGAAATTTGTTTCAAATCTCTTTTATGGAATAATGCATAGAATACTGATCTAGGATTCTGATATGTTATCAAGGTGTCTTTGAGAAAAAGCAATGTTCACTTTTTTAAAAACAGGCAGTTAAAATTATTCACATTCATGCAATGATAATTATATAGTGTTTCATATCCTGTAGATCAATAGTAGAGAAACACAAATAGACAAATTTTACATTTTTCTTACTATTATGAATTTATTTTAATGTAACCATTCAGGGCCAAGACACACACACACACACACACACACACACACACACACACTAAGAGAGAGAGAGAGAAAGAGACCCCTCTGATGGTTAGTCATTAGTCATAGGGAGACCACAGAAACACATTAAGTATTTAATGTTTTTAAACACATTAGAATTAGGCTAATTTTATAAACTCTAGTCTGTAATCTCATGCAAGGCTCCCCTGACTCACTACATCAGGTAACTTTTGAAACCAAAATAGTAACACTAGCCTTTTGTGATATTTTGGTACTACCTTTAAATCTTTACATTTATTTGTGGTGTGTGCATGCATGTGTGCTTGTGTGTGCGGGTGTGCATGTGTGTGTTCTGTGTAGAATCAAGTCTATCATAACACACAGGTGGAAGTCGGAAGACAACTTGAGGGGTGTGTTCTCCCTTACCACATGGAACCAAGGAATCTAATTCAGGTCATTAGACTTGGCAGCAAGTACTCCCACCTGCTGCGGTATCGCACAAGACCCCAGTGGTGTTATACTATTGCCTTATTCATAGTGGCCAAGTAATTGAAAAGGACTAAGGGTTGCATCTTCCTTGATAAGTTTCAGGAAATAGAGGATCTTATTAAGAAGTGCTTCCCCTGTGTGCTCTGGGAAATCTATCCACCTGGCCCTGACAGTGACTTTCTTTCCATTGCTAGATTTAATAGGCTATTTCTGCAGAGCCCGGTAGTCTTATAATCTATAAGCCATTAGCTAAAGGTATCCAGAACCTATAAGAATCAACCCCAGAATGTGTGGGATTACTATTTTAGTGCTGAAGAGTCAATAATGAATATGATCCCTCAATGTGACAAAAACGTAGAGGCCCCTAACTTCTTTGACCTTCTGACTAGGTTATTTTGAAGAGTTTACTGTCTTCCTGGCATCCCTCAAGCTATTGCCATGGCAATAATGAACCATTTTTAAAGACATGACCTTGTTGACTTGTTTGAAATGATTCACTTAGTCTTCTGTCGGTTTGCTTTGTACTTCAATTTAATTTTTGTTTCACTCTCGTCGAGGGAGTTGGTTAATCTATCTTCCATTTCCCATTTGGGGGAACAATGGACATCTAATATGATATTTGGCCGGCAGTTACTCTGTCTTACTAAGTGGGTGAAAAGGTTATCTGTGTAAAGGAAGCCCAGAAGATTCTTGGGTGTGACATCACTCACGGAAGTATCACTGTGCATGCACAATGCTTATGGCCTACATCCCGCAGCATATCATTCTTAGTTTCTTCCCTATCCTACCTTAAAGTCTATAGAAAGAAAGGTTTCCGATGTCAGGTGTCAGGAAGCTCTTTAGCTTCCATCTTGACTTTGAGGTATGTCACTTATTCCCAATGCAAGGGGGGATGTAGTGACTGTAAGTACATCTAAGGAAGCAGCAGTTTTCTCTCACTGTCTTCAATATTCTTTGTGCTATCTCAATTCTGAGATGGTGGGAAATGGCAATATTCTTACCACCGAGGAAGGCAATGGTGTGGCATAAAATTCAGTCTTGTTTTCCTTCTTTCCCAGTCATCATACACTCTGGCAGGGCCACACCTCTAGTTCTGAGTGGTGAGCTGTTGGAAAGGTGATATCTGCCTTTCCAATTATCTTTTTCTCACTCTCCTTCCTTTTTTACTTTTTCTTAGGTTATTCTCTCATATATTACATCCTGCCAGTCTCACCCTCCCTCCCACCCCCCACCAACTTCCTTTCTTCCCCAGATCCACTCCTTCTCCTTTCCCCTAAGAAAAGGGCAGGGATCCCAGGGATATCAACCTAACATGATATATTAAGTTATAATAAGACGAGGCATATCCCCTTACATGTACATTTATATACCCTTATATATCCTTATGTACCCTTATATAAAGGGTGAACGAGACAACCCAGTAGGAGGAAAAGGGTCACAAAAGCAGGAAAAGAGTCAGAGACACCCCCACTCCCACTATTAGTAGTTTGACAAGAATACTAAGCTATACAACCATAACATATATGCAGAACACCTACGTCAGACCCATACAGGCTCCCTAACTGTTGCTTCAGCATGTGAGCCCCTATGAGCCCTGGTTAGTTGATTCTGTGGGTCATTTTCTCATGATGACCTTGAACCCTCTGTCTCCAACAATCCTTCTTCCTCCTCTTCAAGAGGATTTCCTGAGCTCTGCCTAATGTTCAGCTGTGGGTCTCTGCATCTGCTCCCATCACTTGCTGGGTGAGGCCTCTCTGAAGACAATTGTGTTAGGCTCCATAGTCTTTTCTTTTGTTCCTGCAGGCTAGAGAGTTTGTGTTGCGATAGCAGAGGGACAAAACAAAGCAGTGCGGATGCTGGCACCAGTGCCTGGAACATGGTTGCCATATCATAGTGGCTTATTCATATGATGTTCCCAAAGGCTATACTGATCTGTGCATGTGGGAGGAGTCAGCTTCTATTCCATTAAGCTTTAGTGGAGGTGTTTTGTTCACAAAGTATTTCCTGTTCTCTCCCTTTGTGAAGATTCTTTTCCAGTGTCCTTTCATTGCTTTCTGGATCTACTACACAGATGAAGGGCCATGTGTTTACTTGACTGGGGTTAAATTCCTTTATAAAGGGAACAGTGATGATCATGGCGTTCTTTCTGTGCACAGTTCCTAGGATGCTCTGCCACCTTTCTCTCAAAGTGAAATTGCTTGGACCACATATATAAATGACCTTGAAATGTCATCTAGTCTAATTCATTTGGTTCAGGCAATGTAGCATCTAAGTCACTTTAATTAAGATGAAAGCTGAGTTAGATATAGGACTTTAAACACATGGAGATGGTTAGATAGTAGAATGTTAAAGTCAGGTGCCAAATACATATGGACTGAACATTGGGAATGTATGCTAAGCCATATAACTCTTATAATTGTGGCCTATTTATTTCTGTTGTTTTGTATTGTATTTATAGTTATAAGAAAAAGAACCATTTTTTGGACTGAAAGGGAGAGCTGTTGGGGGGAAAAAAGAAATACCTTAAACTAAAAAAAAAAAAAGAAGGGAAGAGGATGGGGGGGTTGAGGGGGAGGAGGGTGGAAGGGTGGGACTGGAGGGGGGAGTAGGGAGGGGATTGTGATTGAGATGTAACTTGAAGAAATAAAAAATAAATTATTAAAAAAAAAAGAATGATTCTCTTAGTCAGGTATTGTTGGGGCACGCCTTTAATTCCAGCACTTGAGAGGCTGAGGCAGGTTTATCTCTGAGTTTGAGGCCAGCGTGGTCGACAGAATGAGTGCTAGGCCAGCCAGGGGTACACAGAGAAACCCTGGATTGGAAAAATAAAAGGATGATTCTCTTCCGGGCATGGATATGTAATGTAGTATTTGGAACTGTAAGTGCATATGAATACACATAATCTCTTTCAATAAATACTAGGGCAGGAAATTGTGTCTTGAAAAAGAAAAGCATCTAAAATTATTATGTGAATTATATTTTAAAACTGGATGTGAAGAGCAGAAGCTGCCACATCTAGCACAGCTCCTGGGTTAGGCCAAACCGGAATGGTGAAGGAATAAAAGATGGCAAATACACAGAAACACAGAAATGTTGGGATTGGGTGGCTCTCTGATGAAAAAGCTGCAGCAACCCAGAGGGCAGCATGTTTATAATATTATGTACAGTTGAACAGCGAGGTAGAGTTATTGCATACAGCTTGTCTAGGAAATGGAGTTACTATATAGAGATGGATAGGAGGTAGGCTTAGCTAATCTTGGTAGGGAAGCAGTCTTCAGACTGCAAATGTGGGTGTGGGGGAGAAAGCTATAGTGGACATTACTGCATATACTATCAGCACTTGCACATAGACCATGGGAGGGTTTGTCACCCATTTGAGCCCCACCTGTGTTGGAAGGCTTTGTCAATTTCCCATGAGTCTGGGGCATTGACTCTTTAACAAGGTCACACTCATGTTAACAATACACATTCACTCAGAGATTTACTCAATTCCTACATGGTGACATTGAGACACTTACAAAAGTATGCCGTATTTACCAGATTATTTCTCCACATGTTTCATTGCTTGCAAGACAGATATCCACCGGTAGATAGGTGATGCTGTAATCAAGGTCCAAACCCTCGAACTCATCGGCACAGGTGACAACCTCCTGAACAGAACACCAACAGCTCAGGTTCTAAGACCAACAATCAATAAATGGGACCTCATGAAACTGACAAGCTCTGTAAGGCAAAAGACACTGTCACTCGAACAAAATGGTAACCTACAGACTGGGAAAAATCTTCACCAACCCCATATCTGACAGAGGGCCAATATCCAAAATTTACAAAGAACTCAAGAAATTAAATGCCAAGAAACCAAATAATCCAATCAAAAAATGGGGAACAGAGCTAAACAGAGAATTCACAAAGGAGGAATTCTTAAAGGCTGACAGACACTTGAAGAAATGCTCAGCATCCTTAATCATCACAGAAATGCAAGTCAAGATGACTCTGAGATTCCATCTCACCTCTGTCAGAATGTCTAAGATCAAAAACTCAAATGACAACACATGCTGGTGAGGTTGTGGAGAAAGGGGAACACTCCTCCATTGCTGGTGGGAGTGCAAGCTGGTACAACCACTGTGGAAATCAGTCGGGATATCTTAGACAACTTGGAATAGCTCTATCTCAAGACCCAGCCATACCACTTCTAGGTGTACATCCAAATGATTCCTCACCAAACCACAAGGATGTCTCCTCATCTATTTAATAATTAAGCATTAAAAAATTGTCTTTCCAATACATTGAAGTGGATATAAATAAAAAATAATATAGGGCTAAGAGTCCTTGGCTTCTAAATTGGTTATGTTGTTCTTGTATCTTCAGTATCTATTCTGCTGTGTCTTGTTTACAGAGTCTTGATTTTTTAAATTAATTTATTTATTACTTCAGGTTACATCTCCAACATAGTGTCCTCTTTCTACCCCTCCCAGTCCCACCGTCCCACCCTCTACCCCCTATCCCTTCCATCCCACTCCTCTGGAGTGGAGTGTTCGTACATAATAGTCCCCTGCCCCATTTCAGCAGTCATATGAGGGCCAAGAGCCTCCTCATACACTGGGGACCTACAAGGCAGCACCACTAGGGCAAAGTGTCTCACTGACAGGAAAAAAAAAGTCTATGTTCATGTTCTCTTTGGTGCATTTATTGTAGTATAGTTACCCTGTACTATATGGCTAAAATCTGACTATAAGTGAATAGATGCCATGTGCATCCTTCTGAGGCTGAGTTAGCTCACTCAGGATGAGCTTCTCTACTTCCATCCATTTGGATGCAAATTGCATGATTTCGTTGTTTCTGATAGCTGAGTAGTATTCCATTGTGTAGATGTACCACAGTTTTTTTAATCCATTCTTCGGTTGAGGGACATCTGGGTTGTTTCCAGTTTCAAATACAAATTACAAATAAGGCTGCTGTGAACATAGATGAGGAAACTTTCTTGTGATTTGGTGAGGAATCATTTGGATGTATACCCAGAAGTGGTATGGCTGGGTCCCGAGGCTGAACTATTCCAAGTTTTCTAAGATATTGCCAGACTGACGTCCATAGTGGTTGCACAAGCCTCCACTCCCACCAGCAATGGAGGAGGGTTCCCCTTTCTCCACACCCTCACCAGCATGTGCTGTCATATGAGCATATGACAGTCTTGATTTTTAAAACTGTTTTTGTTATGTTTTGCTATTATGATTATAAACATCTTATGACTATGCCATTTTGACTTGCTGCCTACATAGTGTTGAGAGCTATTTGAAAACCACTCAAAATCAGGATCTAAAGAAGTTAAGTAGTTGCTACTTTACCTGTAAGCATGCAGACCTTCCTCTTCCCTCACACATGCATGAAGATGCTGGCACTCTCTAGAAAGAATATGGGAGGGAAAGCTGTAATTATTTATCCTGTGTCTCAAATTAGATTCATCTGAGAACACAGGTTATGGAGATGGTCTTTTGTTAGTAAAATAAAGGTAAAAAATGCATGTTTGAATAACATATCTGATTAAATTATGAACACATGATTTCAGGGACCAGACAAAAGTAACTTGCTTTTTAAATTCTCACATTAAGTAGAATGTGCGAGACTCTTATGCATTTGTGATTTTAACAACAGGAAGCCTTGAAAGTATTTTTTTAATATTCTGCAAAAGCACACACATGCATGTATGCACATAAGCGCATGCGCGCGCGCACACACACACACACACACACACACACACACACACACACACACACACACACACAC
>CAJQZJ010014103.1:1652238-1674738 GCA_907164525.1 Lophiomys imhausi | reverse complement strand
GGTTTGGTTTCAAGCACACACATGGCATCTTAAATTATATAAAAATAAAGAGGAATCCTGGGATATGTATAGTCTGAATTTTTCTTGGTTATGCTAAACTGCCTTCTTGAGGCTGTCAATTTCTACTTTTCCTGGTTGTATATTTCAAACGTCTTGTTCCTCATCCATGGCCAACATTGGTGCATATTTTGATTTCTCTGTGTAATGATATGTCATTGAGTTTTAGTTTGCTTATATTTCTCTGTTCAGTTATGAGTCTGAGCATGGAGTTTGTCTTATGGAGCTTTCATGAAATACTGAGTCTTCCTGACTAGACGTCCACCTTGTTATAGCTGACTCAAAAGATATGAACCTTTTAGGCTGTCTGTGTCATGGACATTTTCCTTCAGCTTATATTTTTACTCTTTTTTGCTATTTCTCTAATATTCTCTAAATGTTCTCCTGAAGTTTTGTCTTTCACCTTTTTCCTTTAGTAGAACTAGAATGAATTCTCATACTAAGGGTGAGGTCAGATTTGTCCCTTTTATCCTAAGTGGAAAACCAAATACCTTAATAATATTTATTATTAATTTTCTCTGTTATCTGCAGGGATAAATCTGCCATAAGTTCTATTGATGTTTGGTATGTTTCTATTTAAGTGTCCACCTGTTAACTCTGTACAAATTAGACAGTGTCTTGAGTATTATAAATTTAAAATAAAATAATACTATTCAATAAATTATATAATTTATACTAGTTAAAGTTATATATATAATTTTATGCAATATTACATTATATATAATATATATTTATAAACTAGTATAAATCATATATATATATATATATATATATATCGAGATACCTTATTTTGGATCTTTTTTGTAAATGGTACCCCCAGTCTCAGGTTATTTGCTTAACTTTTTAACATATTACTGAAGACTTCTAGTTCAATTAATTGAAGCAGCATAGCAATGGCTTGATTAGATTTAGATGCAATCTCCCTGTTGACCTGATGCAGAAGACAAACTTTGCAGATGAATAAAAATTGTGATCTTAGCAAGTTGTTCTTAAATCCAAGTAATCTCTGGAATAATGTTTCTAGTGGAATGTAACTCTAGACAAAATTTCAGCATTCAGATATTCTGCAGGGTTCAACTGAGATTCTTGTACTAGAGAGTGTACATAATGTAGATGTTTTAAAAACCTTGCTGGTAACACGCAGCTTAATGTTTAATTATATCAAACAAAGAAGAATGATGGATAATTTTGACTAGGGAAAAGAATAGAAAGAACTCCCCATTTATTAGTTAACCAGTTTGAAAGCAGCCTGATAGCAATCAATCTCCCTCATTGTAGACTCTGCACGACTTAGGAGATTTTGCTGTTCAGAGGTGGCATTGTTACTAATAGGTGTTTGCAGAAACTCCATTTTCCAAGCTGCCAAACCATGTCGAACGCACAATTTTTCTTTCAAGGAGGATTTCATTGAGCAATGGTTGTAGATGACAGATTGAACTTTACTTTGAAGTGTTTCAACAAATGTCTGGAATTTCCAGGGAATAGTTAAAGGTGGAGTAACTCTGGTCATTACAACAGGGACTCAGGAAAACAGAGAGAGAAGGAAAGGGGAGGAGGGAGAAAAGGAGAGAGAGCAGAAGCATGTGGGTGTGACAGATTTATGTTTATATATTTTGTTTTATATATTTTTTTCATATAATATATAATCCATATGTGTGTTAAATCTTTGAGCTCCACTAATAATGTGCCCACTTGTCCATCTACACTACATTATGTTACTAATAGGTGTTTGCAATACCTCTGTTTTCCTAGCTCTCAAATCATGTCTAATGCATAATTTAGACTGATGTTTCTTTGCTATGTTTTCATTTTAAACATTATAATTGCAAATTTCTCCCTTTCATTTTTTCTCTTCAAATATTTCCATATAACCATATAACCCTCTCCACTCATCTTCTAATGTGTAACATATTTTTCACTGTTATTACATATATATGCATATATGTGTACACGTATATATATATATATATATATACACACATACTGTTCAGTCTGTATAATTTTAGTTTTGTGTATGTTTTCAGGGCTGACTATTTGGCACGGGACTTTAGTTTATAATTTATTCATTGGTTGTAATGCAGCATCTTATTGGATGGAATAGAAATGTGAATAAGGAATAAATGCATTTAAACTATTCTTTTAAAATATGCATAATATCTCTGTAGATCACATGAATATGAGCAGCTATTTATATCAGTCAGGGTAAGCTATCACTGTGAATTCTCAATGTAGAGATCTCAAAGATAAGGAAGTCTTTTGTCAGAAGAAGTATATGAATTGGTACATGCACTGAGATTATGATGAGTACAAGCCAAGGCACCTGAGAGCTCTCATATTTAGGGATTATGCAAAATGGAACTGAGACTCAACTTTGAAATTACTTTAATGGGAAATGAATAACACGGCTTTCTAATAATATACATAGAAGAGTAGCTGCTAGCTTCACCATGAGGCAGTCTTTTAAGGTTTGTCTTGTTTATAGGGAAAGGATATGCTCTGCTGCTAGGAGTCTAAACAAATCTAAGATTACTTCTGAAAAGAAACCAGAAGAGCTCATAGAGTTCTGTATTACCCATGGATTCTTACTAATGGTAACTATTCTTCAACTGTTCTACTTGATTACCACAAATCAAAATTTTTAAAAAGAGGGCTACCAGAACTCCACATATTCACAATGTCTGCATGACTTCCCAAAATGAGAGATGTAAAAGAGAAAATTATATTGTAGACTTAATTATTTTTGCAATAAAGATAATACACTGTACTGCAAACCTTTTCAAATGGATACAAGTATATGTTGTCAAGATTCTGGCTGAGACCAACCATATATTGTGGCTAGGTTATTTGATCAAGTGTTTGTCCTTCTCACCCATCATATTAACAGAGTATGGTTCTCTATGAACAATTGCTGCATAAAACATCAGTAGAGAAAGCCCATATCTAATATTGGTCTGACAATGTAATAGGAGATCAGGGTGCTCCATTTCAAGATTTCTTTTTAGCCTTTCTGGCTCCATGAAATAATTTAGAAATGATGTTAACTGATGAATTATGGGTACTCACTGATGGTATTGAGGTGGCTTTCTTAGCCAGGTATATACACATCATTTACTTACTATTACAACCCCACCATCCTTCAAGATTGACATCTTTCAATCTATTCTTCTGGCTAAATGATATTAGCACCCCTCAGATAGCTATCTGGAATAATGGGGGGCCTTGGGGTGCAGATGAAAATCTAAGTGTTCAGGTCTCCATTTGAGTTTTTTTCTACACTAGGGACTGTTTATTTGACCAACTCTAGAACACAGACTTTACACCATGGGTAGAGAAAGTATCCTTGCTGTCAGTTGGGTATTAGAAATTTCATTTATAATGAAACAGGCCCAAGTTTGCAGATCATTTTTTTTATTAATTACGTTTATCACTTCAAGTCATATCTCCCTCACAGCCCCCTCCCTCCACCATTCTCAGTCCCATCTTCCCACCCTCTACCCCCTCTCCTACCTATCCTACAACTCCGGTATGGAGTGCCCCCACATCTCAGCCCCTCTCAGGTCTTCAGTCATATAAGTTCTAAGAGCTTCCTCTTACAGTGGGTGCCTACATGGTAGCTCCACTAGGGAGAAGTGTCCCACTAACAGGTTAAAAAAAATCCAGGTTCCTGTTCCTTTTGGTCTGTTGGTTGTACTATATGGCTAAAATCCAGTTATAAGTGAATACATGCCATACGCATCTTTCTGGGTCTGGGTTAGCTTAGTCTGGATGAGCTTTTCTGTATCCATCCATTTGGCAGCAAAATGCTTAGTATCCTTGTTTCTGATAGCTGAATAGTAATCATTGTGTAAATGTACCACAGGGTTTTTTTTTTTTAATCCATTCTTTGGTTGAGGAACACCTGGGTTGTTTGTAGTTTCTAGCCATTACAAATAAAGCTGCTATGAACATAGTTGAAGAGATGTCCTTGTGGTTTGGTGAGGGATCTTCTGGATGTATGCCCAGGAATGGCATGACTGAGTCTTGAGGTAGAGCTATTTCAAGTTTTCTAAGATACTGTCCGACTGATTTCCATAGTGGTTGTACAAATTTGGACTCCCACCAGCAATAGAAAGAAGTGTTCCCCTTTCTCCACATCGTCACCAGCATGTGCTGTCTTTTGAGTTTTTGATCTTAACCATTCTGACAGGTATGAGATGGAATCTCAGAGTTTTCTTGAGTTATTATCTTTGATGATTAAGGGGACACTTGTTAGAACAAAACGGCAACCTACAGATTGGGAAAAGATCTTTACCAACTCCACATCTGACAGAGGACTAATATCCAAAATTTATAAAGAACTCCAAAATTTATAAAGAACACCAAGAAACCAAATAATCCAGTCAAAAAATGGGTACAAAGCTAAACCAAGAATTCACAAGCAGAATCTCTAATGGCCAAGGTAACCAAAGAAATGTTCAACATCCTTGATCCTTTTCCTCTAATAACCAATTCATCCTCTAGGGGGAGGTAGATGGTGGCTTTAATACTGGAACCAAAAGGTCTTCTAATTCCAGCATTTCCTCTTCAGACCTATTTTGGGTACAGGCTGTCAGTATTAAAAAAAAAAAAATAGGTTTTCTTTCAGAGCATAAAGTACTGGGTCGAGAATGAGGAATTCCATTTCTGTCTTCCCGACAGAATGCTTGCTGATGTGGAAACCTGAGCTTTCAACACTGGAGGAAATGTGAACACTGTTGCAATCAAGGGCATTTTCCTGTCAGTGCTCCATATAGTGTGATGAATGGATTTTTTAATAACCAGCATTGTTCCAGTTGGATACAACTCCATAAGTCTAGAAAACTCTATAAAGTCGAGTGTTACTGTGTTCTACTCAGCATCAAAAATTCAGTGGCCCAGGAAGATATTCAAAGTATTCTGAAGTCATAATGTGACTGTGTTTAAATGTATGGATAGAATTTTTTGGTTGTCCTTCAATAAAATCTCCCATTTCTTGATTTTTTCTTTTTTAGTGGTCATGACAAATAGAACTCACACTGGAACTTGGTGGAACATATTTGGTATTGGTGGGGTTTTCATGAGGCTTGTGATACTATTTATGACCAAGAAGGCCACAGTATTATTCACAGTGCTAAGAAAATTGGGCAACTTTGTCAAATTTCCCTATGTATGCCTGCCTTCCTTACTGCCTTTCCTCTTTTCCTCCCTCCCTTTCTCCCTTCATCCTTCCTTTCTCCCTCCCTTCTTCCCTGTAATTCGTCAACTACAGAGTGTTAACAATTTAGAAACATTATATATACTAACAATAATGTTATCTTTGGATAAAACAGATGAAATTAATACTGCCAAGCCATGTTCAATTCCATGAGAGTAAAGAAGATGCCCACAAAGTAAATGCACATGGGTTATGATAGGTAAGTGATATGCAGTGTTAAGCAAGGAAAAACAGAGCCAATGGTAGAGGATGCTGTTTTAAATGTGTTTCTGGAATGGAACTGTACTAAAAGCAGTCTGAATGCATGAAGGGAGAAGCTGTGGTGTTAGCTTTAACCTGAGCACTCTGGGAAGACACAACAGGAATGCAAGCACTCACTTTGTGTGTTTGAGTTTCAAAGTGTGCTTATGTATGAAGGGGAATGATAGGAAGTGAGCTTAGGAAGTCCAGCTCCTATTAACTACAGATTTCCCCAACAAAGGTGGGAAAAAAAGTAGGACATCTACTCATGGAACTGCTTTTGAAAAAATGTGACTTTTTTCTGTGTGGAGAGAATGAGTAGAATCAAAGGAAAGCAGGCTGGTGTTGGCCGACATTTGGGAGCTAACTCTGCACTCATCACTGTATAGCAGGTGTGCAGCCTCCGAGTTCCTGCTTCTACTTCTGAGAGAAACGAGTGTCCAAGCTCCATCTCGTTGATCCTACCTTTGTGAGCACCTGGTTTGAAGTAAGAGTAGCAAAAATGGGATAGGAAGGTCTGGGTGTTCTCAATTGTATCTTCTTGGGTTTTAGATGATGACATGGCTGCCCTGTGCTCTGAACTCTGTCCCTCCCCCTTCCTTAAGACAGCTTACTTAGTGTAGTGTCAGAGGAGATAACTGTGACCATGGGTGGTCACAGGGCAAAGCCAAGTGAAAGATGGAATCTTCTAAAAGTTTATCCATTTGAAGAGCTGGGAAGTATGCCATTTGGTATTTTTCAAGAACCACCTATATTTGAGTTGTTTTATGAAAGCTGCATTAAGTTTTCAGAATGTCTATACAAGATTCAATTTAATGATTCTTTGAGCTACCAAAGCTCTCACAAGTGAGTAAAGGCACACTCATTCCATTGCCAAGACATTCCCTTTCATAACAATTTTGAAAATGATTTCTTTTTTGATGGTAGAGACATTTTGAGGCTAAATCACAGCATTATTTTTGAAACCACATTTATTGGTTACCAACTTATACAACTACGCCTTCCTTTGGTTATTTAAAATGCAACACATTTTCAGGTGATATCATCTGACTTAACACATAGACCTGTGATTCTTCGTGCTCACCAAGACTGTGAGTTTGGAAGTCACCTACATGTATTCCACTAAAAAGGGGATATTTAGTAGGAAGACAAAATGTTTCATACTTGGTAAGATAATGTAATTTCCAACTTTTGAAGATAATATTTGTCTTTGAGTGTATATATCCATGCTTTCTGTGGCATCTGAGTGCCAGTGTTCATGGAGTCCTGAAGAGTGCCTTGGCTCCCCAGGGCTGGAGTTACAGCCAGTTGTCAGCTGCACAGTGTGGGTACTGGAAACCAACCTAAGTTCCCCTTAACAGTTTTAATACTTAGTGATTGATGGGTAGTTTCAACACTAAGTCTCATTGTATTATTTTTGCAAAACATAATGTGTACTCATGGGTGTTCTTTTTGATAACCAGTATGTTATTTTGAAACTCTAAGGGTAATTTTGTGTTTCCCTTTCAACAGGACCATTATTGTAGATTTGTAAAATTTATAGGATAAAGAAAATTTAAAAGCTATACCCTCAACTCATAGGTAGTACTCACAAGCTGATTTTGAAGGTGATATTGATTAGTTAACATCACTAAAATGTCAAGCAGACAAGAACACGTTTTTCTCTCCTGAAATATCTATAACTGGAAATGAACATCGTTAACAGGGAATTTAATATGAAAATTCTAAAATCTATAATTTTTTATACATCAGAGAAGAGATGTGTCAGGTAAAGCTGACTCTTGCAGAGTTTTATGGGTTTTTTAATGACTTAAAATTGGTATCATTTTAATCTATGTTTTCAAAGACTCAAAAATTGTGGACAAAATAGTACATGTGCTAAGAAGTGAAATACTGGCACACAATTAATCTGATGAGAAGATCTGCCCACCAGTGTAGTTAAGTGTCTCTGTGAACCCCCCGTCTAGTACCCAGATTTTAGTAACCACTGGAATGCTCATCCATTGTACTGTAATTGTCGGTTGTCTGTACTCAACTATAAGCTAGTCACTTCTAGAAACTATATTTTCGTCACCTTTATATTTCAAGATTTATCAAAATGCCTACTGAATAATGAGTTAAAACTTACTGTCATCATTATTTTGTATATGAATGAGCATTACATGAAGAGCTAAAAAGAGAAATAACACCAGAGGGATCACATTTTTGAAATACATGCTACATAAGATTGGTCTTCCTTCCATTCCAGCCAAGAATTACAGCTAATTTTATACAGATTATGTCTCCATAGGACCTTCTGGAGATTTTCAGGCACTGCATTGTGAATGCCTGAAGAACCATTCCTAACACTTGTCTGTGTGCTCTTTCTCAATAAAATGCATGGACTTCTTCAAGGGCAATTGGATCTGTGAGGTCTAGTTAATAAACAGTCATGGCCTCTTTTGACTTTCTAAAGTCTAAAACACATCCTACACCATAAGAGAAAGGTCTAGGATGGGTGGTACCCGAGATTCCCATACTGCACATCAATCGGCAAATGTCCAGTTTCACTGTTTACTTCTCTTCTCTGTCTTCCACAACTGTGGCTTGAAATCATGTTTTAAAATAAATTATTTCCACAAACACCTCCTTTTAGCTTTTGTTTTGTTGCTGGTTGAGATACTGTCTCATGTATTCCAGGATTGTCACAATGAAGCCAGAGATGACATTGATCTTTGGCTCTTCCAATACCCCTGTCTTTTATGTCTGGAAATACAGGTATGTGTCATTGCATATGGATTCCTTTGAGATCATTTTTCAGAAGAGATTTAATGTTAAACTATCACCCAAGGGATTAGTAAGACTTGAACAAATCACTTATATTTTAGGTTTATGATTATATCTAATAACTTATAAGAATATAGACTAATGACTGTAAAAATCATATCATCATGAACATAGATAGGAATGATGATCTAAGTTATTAGAGTTTGGTACCAAACAGAATTCTCTCAAGATCATATTGGTGCCATTGTTACTGTTTCCACATCCTTATTCAGAAAAACAACATATAACCTAAGTATCACAAGAGGAGGAGGACAGAGGAAACATTTCAAAACTGTTTTTAATCAGTAATTGTTAGAAATATAAGTATAGGCCAAGTGAACCCAGATGTTGTATCCTACAAATGCAACCTGGTTCTGACAAATAGAGACCAGAGCTGTCATACAGGCTCACATTTAGTCCTCCTAGATGCTCTGCCAAATAGAGACCAGAGTTTCATACAGGCTCACATTTAGTCCTCCTAGGTTGCTTATATTTAGTATTTTTGAATATATTTGTTTACAAAGAACCACTGAACAGCTTTCCCTTTCTTTTCTTTCTTCATGCTTTGGTATTACTATGATAGTTACATAAAAAGAATTACACTATCTTCTTACATTATTATCTGATACTTGAACATGAATTGCATAATATGGGCATGGCCACTTTGAATATTTGTTAATGAGAGATATTAATGACCATAAGTTTTTATTTCCTGTGATTTTTATGTGGGTGGTGGTTGATTTCAATCTTTACTACAAAGAAATAGTAATAAAAACAGCATGGGACTGGTATAGAAACAGACCAGTGGATCAATGGAATCGAATTGAACACCCAGAAAAGAACCCATACACCTATGGTCACTTAATTTTTGACAAAGAAGCCAAAACCGTATAATGGAAAAAGGACAGCATATTCAACAAATGGTGCTGGTCTAACTGGATGTCAACATCTAAAAGAATGCAAATAGACCCATATTAATCACCTTGCACAAAACTTAAGTCCAAGTGGATCAAAGACCTTATCATAAAGCCAGACATGCTAAATCTATTAGAAGAGAAAGTGAGGAAAAGCCTCAAATTCATTGTACAGGTGACAACTTCCTGAACAGAACATCAATAGCTCACACTCTAAGACCAACTACCAATAAATGGCACCTCATGAAACTGAAAAGCTTCTGTACAGAAAAGGACACTGTCACTAGAACAAAACGGCAGCCTACAGATTGGGAAAAGATCTTTACCAATCCCACATCTGACAGAGTGCTTATATCCAAAATTTACAAAGAACCCAAGAAATTAAACACCAAGAAACCAAATAACCCAATCAAAAAAATGGGGAACAGAGCTAAACTGAGAATTCACAAAAGAGGAATCTCTAATGGCTGAGAGACACTTGAAGAAATGCTTAACATCCTTAATCATCAGGGAAATGCAACTCAAGATGACTCTGAGATTCCATCTCACACCTGTCAGAATGGCTAAGATCAAAAACTCAAATGACAGCACATGCTGGGCGAGGTTGCAGAGAAAGGGGAACACTCCTCCATTGGTGGTGGGAGTGCACACTTGTAAAACCACTATGGAAATCAGTCTGGCGATATCTTAGAAAACCTGGAATAACTTTACCTCAAGACCCAGTCATACCACTCCTTGGTATACATCCAAATGATTCATCACCAATCCATAAGCGCATCTCTTCAGCTATGTTCATAGTAGCTTTATTTGTAATACCTATAAACTGGAAACAACCCAGATGTCCCTCAACTGACGAATGGATAAAAAAAAAAACTGTGATACATTTACACAATGGAATACTATTCAGCCATCAGAAACAAGGAAATCATGCAATTTCTGCCAAATGGATGGAACTAGAAAAGCTCATACTGAGTGAGCTAACCCAGACCCAGAAAGATGCACATGGAATCTATTCATTTATAACTTCATTTTAGCCATATAATACTGGATAACTCTCCTACAACCAGCAGACTGAAAGGAACAGGAACATAGAATTTGTTACTTGTTAGAGGGATACTTTGCCCTTGTGGAGCTGCCATATAGGTCCCCAGTGCAATTGGAAGCTCTTAACTTCCTGAACTGAAGGGAGGCTGATATGTAGGGCACCCCACTCTAGAGGAGTAGAATAGATGGAAGAAGGGAGAGAGGATGGGAGGATGAAAGGGTGGACCTGGGAGGGTTGGAGGGAGGAGACTGTGATGTAGATGTAAATTGAAGTAATAAATAAACATTAAAAAATAGATGTTAGTAACATGGTAGCTATTGAAAGACAGTCTATCAAGATAATTATTTTTCCTACAGGTGTTTTCACGACCAAATATCCCTGATCCTTACCACCCCTGACCTAAGTCTGTATGTCAGGGTTCTCACCTATGAAATTAAGATAAAAATAGTCTTACCACCAAGGAGTACTCCAAGAAGTTCATACACAGTTAATACACATGAATACTATGATATAAAGTACCTATCAATGCCTGTACATAGTAATTTTAATTTTTAAAACTATATGAAGTTAAAAAAAAAAAGTCACAGAAGCTTTGGTACAGACTTTGCATCTGGTGCCACACGAGGAACTCAAAAACCTTGCCAGAGTATCAGGTCATCACTGCAAATGAGAACTATCAGTTACACAGTCATATCTCCCGCCCACCTTATTCAGAGCTGCTATGCAATTGTATCTAGCCTTTCTTGATTGACTTTCCCTAGATTCAAAGCTGTCTGTCACGAGCATTAACCTTTCTTTTTTTATTGGTTTCGTACAAATGTCTCTTATTAACACCTGACCAATCATTCCACACAGAGGACCGACACTGGGGAATGCTCACTTACAGTCTTGTCCTTACCTTTTTAACCCTTACTCTTAGTTGGACCGACCTAACTGGGATACACCTAGAAAGACTGGTTCAGTGGATTAGGGGACTGTGCCCTAACTCAGCTTATGGACTGTGAGTCAACTTTAGTGAGCATCAGATCACAGAATGATGGGGTTCAGTAGAGTTCACCCAAAATATGCTACCTTGACCTGAGAAAGGTAGCAGAAGCAGGTTTTCTCTTTGACTCTCCACACCCCCACGCTAGAAGCAATCTATAAAATAATTCTCCTACCTTTCTATATATAGATAATTAAGCCATCTTTTCAAAGAGTCTTTTGATACTCAGAGAAAATGAAAATTATTTGGGGACACAAAGGAATATGAGCAGCCACGTTTTTGTAAGTTCCTTCTATTTATTGCACTTTATCTTTGATCATAATACTTCAGTCTGTCCACAGAAACAGTTTGCCTGTGTCTTTAGATCTTCATTTATGAACTTTCACATACTGTGAAAAACTTATCTAATAAATTGATGTTTCTTTTCCTTATTTTTCATTATAAGAGTAATGCCCACAGGCCTGCCCATGAGTATTGTATTTACAGAATTGTAACGGCATATTATACTCTAGTCAAAAGAGGGATAGGTAGATAATTTCTGATCGTAAAGCTTATGATCATATGTAAAAAGCATGATAAAATATGTCTTCATATCAATTTATTTCAAATTAATTTTTAATGTGATATCCCTTTAAAATAGCCCAATCATTGTTTTCATTATCCACATCTCCACATCACTTAGCTCAGCAATTCCTCCTTTATTTGTCTTTTCAAAAATTATGTTGTTTATGAATTAAAAGGATGTCCTAGGTCTAAGATGTTGTTAAGTTGGTAATGCAAGTTAGGATGGAAACTGAGTTAGGTATAGAACTTTAAACTCATTGAGATAGATAGACAACAGAATATTATTATCAGTTGCCAAATACATATGGACTACACTGGGAATGTATGTTATACCCTATAATTTTCATAATTGTGGCCTAATTGTTCTTATTGTTTCATATTGTATTTACTGTTACAAGAAAAATAGCCTGTTATTTGAGTACAAATGGGAGCTGTTGGGGAGAAAAAAGATACACTTTAAATTAAACAACAACAACAACAATAACAGAAGTAGATAGGAGGGTGGGGGAAGAGAGTAGGAGGAGTGGAACCAGGACAGGGAGGAGGAATGGGACTTTGACTGAGATGTAACTTGAAGAAATAAATAAATATTTAAAAAATTATATTATTTTGCCCATTTTTCCAAAGTAATTTTAAAATATGTTTATATTTTCTCAATGATACTATTAAGATTTTGTTTGGGATAGAGTTAAGTCTGTGGATAAATTATAGAGAACACTTTATATAATCTGGTATATCTTATATATACTATGTCATTCCTCTGTCCTTATATGAATCTTATTTTAGCTCTTTGTGAAAATTATACTGCTGTCTTTACATAAATTCTTTGTACTTATTATCAATTTGATTCTAGAATATTTATATGCATATTACTTTTTCAGAATGCTGGCTCTTTTATTTTAATTTCTTACAGCTTCTATTATAAAGGAAACTTGTACTTATAACAATAAATACAATAAAAAAACAGTAAGAATAATTAGGCTACAACTATGAAAACTATAAGGTATAACATACATTCCCAGTGTCTAGTCCATACATATTTGGCAACTGATATTAACATTCTGTTGTCTACCTATCTCCATGAGTTTAAAGTTCTATACCTAACTCACTTTCCATCGTAAATTGCATTATCAACTTAAAAACATCTTCTCAGACCTAGAACATCCTTTTAATTCCTAAACAACTTAAAATTTAACTGTGAGACTATAGCTATCTAGTCTTGAACCACACATTGGACTAAAAGGGGGAGTTATTGGGGGGGGGGGAAGATACATCCTAAATTAAAAAAAGCAGATAGGAGGGTGAGGGGGAAGAAGGTAGAAGGATATGACCAGGAGGGGGAGTATGGAGGAGACTATGATTGAGTTGTAACTTGAAGAAATAAATAACTGTAAAAAGCTAACCCAGACTCAGAAAGATGCACATGGCATCTACTACCTTATAATTGGATTTTAGCCATATAGTACAGGATAACTATCCTACAACACACCAAAATCCAACACACCAAGAAGATCAGGAACATAGACTTTGTTACCTATCAATGGGACAATTTGCTCTAGAGGTGCTACCATGTAGGTCCCCAGTGCAAGAGGAAGCTCTTAGCCCTCATGTGACTGTTGAACTGAGAGGGGATGATATGTAGGGACACTCCACATCAGAGGAGTGGGATGGGTGGGAGAGGGAGGAGAAGGTGGGAGGGTGAAACCAGGAGTGTTGGAAAGAGGGCATTATGATGGAGATGTAACTTGATGTAATAAATAAACATTATAATAAATAAATAAATAAATAAATAATATTTTATATTTTAAATAAATGTACAAACTCAAAAAGGGAAAGGTGTGAGAATGTGTGTATATAGGTAATCATATCTGACCTCTATACCAAACATATATGTTTTAAGACTTCAATGTGATTTTCTTCTCTTTTTTTTTAGAAAGTGCTGGCTTATGCTCAAAGCATTTATTTTAAATTCTTTCTCTGACTTCTCTGCTTCTTATTTGAGTTGAATTGCATTAGAGGAATGACAGAAGAATATTAATTACTTGTGATGATGTTTTTCTTGTATCTGATGATCGGTGTAAATCCCTCTGTTATTGAGACAAAAATTCAGTTTAATTTCATATGCTCACTTCAGCCTGAGAGCAGAGGTTAGTATGGGATTCTATGATGAGAAAACTAGTTTTTGGAACTGACAGCACTATGATCAATTAACATTGTATACCAGAGTCATCAAAGCAGATGAATTGTTACCAGAGTAGAATTCAGTGCAATCATAGTTGTTGATTTTTAATATTTTTCATCATGGGATTCCCATATTTATTAGAAATTGCTATCAAATAAATTCTATCAGATAATCTAATAGAAGGAAGCTACCCATACTTTGATTCAGGGTCATGTTCTCATTTGTTCTTTAGATTAGTAGTTGGGGAAGTTATGACACTTAAAAAAATAAAAGTGATTCTATGAGGCACTCCCAAATTATATATACATATATGTTATATATGTATATCATATACATGCATATATATTATATATGTATATTATATGTATATATATATATATATATATATAAATATAATCTTTGGAAAAGTAGGATGTTCTGTTACAGGAATATTTGTATCTGTGGCCCTGATCATATGACTTTCTCTCATGTTAAAATATTTTTTATTGTGAGCTAAATATTTCCTATTTCTCAAAGTAATTACTGTAACAAGAGCAATTTATCCTAGTGTTGACTTCTTTCCACCAAACTATAAGTAAGCTATGACGAGCTAACAATTTTCTGAATATCCTCCATTCCAGGAAATTTCCTCTGTCTCAGCAGAAAGGGAAGTTTAACCCCTTTACTTGATACCACCTTCCTCTCAGGCATCATCTAAAGATTATGTTCATTTTTAAAAGTTGGTAGTATTTTTACTATGTATTTCCATAACTCTCTGCCTCTAGGTCTCTGATGCACCCAGGCTTTCATCGCAAGGACTCTCTCAAGAAAGCTCCTACCAAAGTCACCAGAAACATCTGCACACTAAACTCAATGGTCAATTTCCAGTCATCATCTTATTTGATCTGTCAGTTACATTTGATGTAGGTTAATCATTTTCCCTTTTGGAACACTTTCTTCTCTTGGCTTCCACATAAGTAATTTTGTGTGGTCTTCTCATTTTCCTTTGATGTTTCCTAGTTTTCCTAACTTCTAAAAATTGAAGCACCCTGAGACTCAGCCCTCAGGTATTTTTTTATTCAAAATAAATAAATCAAAATAAACATGGGCATCTGAAGTAAGTAATATCACATGAAAGACTTCAATTAGTGAATTAGGCTTTATGCTCTATGATAATTGACATGGTTAGGCTTAAATCAACCACACATTCCTTTTCTTGCAGCTTTTGCTTGAATATTTTCGTAACTCAGTATTATCTAATCCATATGGTTATTGATGTCTATACTTAGCTCTGGTTATAGAAGGCTTATCATTAACTTATTCATTTGGGAAATTCAGTGTACATTGTCAATTAGTCAGAACAGCCCTTCACATATATACAACTTAACGTGTTGCATAAAACTTTATGATACTATAGCAACACATATTTTATCCTACTGACATAGAGAGTGAATATTTTACTTCTTGGATTGTATGGACTACAAAATGCATTACTGTTTACATTAAACTAATATGATTTAAAGACATTTTACTAGAGAAGTTATACCTATCCATATGGGTACTTTATAACATATAGTTAGTAATTCTAGGTCAGTCATAAACACCATATCACAGAATAAATATAATAGTATTTCTGTTTATATATATATATACTCAATTTTTTAGATCAAAGAACATTTGTCTCTTTTTCTTGTTCAAATGTAAAACTATAGTGCTAGAATCACCATATGTACCTGAAACATGAAAATTGAATTATTTATAAAGAAATGAAAAATCAACCAGACATGGAGATATGTTTTGTTTCCATTTTTTAAAATAGAAATCTTCCAGAAAACAGAATGGATCACTAGTTTTTCCCACCTAAACACACACATCACAACCATACATAACACACTTGCTATAACACATAACCAAAGTGAAAACCACAGCTGAGCTTGCTACTTTAGACTGTGGGTCTGATCTATGAATTATACGTCTATCTATGTGTGTGGCTGTGAGTGAGCTTCTGCAAATGCAAATGCATGTGTGTGGGGGGGGAAGGAAAGAGGGGAAGAGGGAGGAGAGAGTGATCAAACAGAAGCAGAAAAAAAAGAATGTACTAGGCAAATTGTAATTTTTTTCTAAGGAAGTAAGAAGGTATATGTGACAGTCATGTGCATATAAATGTCATGGAAATCAAAGCTGTTATTATTTAATCTGCTCACAGTTAGCTTTATTTTAAGCATAGTTGAAGTTACAGCATGGTGGCTATTGAATTCCAATTGAATGGTTACTAAGAAACTGGGGATGATCTTTGCAGGATTTCATTAATTCATTGATCTCAAACTTGATATTTCTTATTTCAAGGTTGATAACATAGTTGCTATAAAGTTCTGATATTTTTCTCTTAAATGGATATATCTTCTGATAAAGATTTCCAAACCTCTCACAACAAAAGATTATAAGGATACTATTGTTGTCCTTTATGATATCGGCTCTCTGCTTCCCTCTCTTTCTTATTAAAGTTCGATCTTTAACCTTGGGCTCTGGGACTTTTATCTTCTGCAAGTTCAAAAACAATCCACCAGGAAAATAAGGTGACATTACTGTCTCTACTGTTGTTAAAAGCATTGTGTGGCAGTGAGACTCAGTGCTAGTCTAGGATTTCAGCTCTGATCTGATTAGCTTTCCGGTGGTTCACACGTTAAAGTTTATGAAGTTGATGGTGAAAGAAAGACCAGGAACTGAGTTCCTAAATGGGAACTCATACATAAATATTGCTTTTATTTTAGATTTTATAGTATTAACTTCTCCATGATAACTTTTGTGATAATCGTTTGCTCTCTTGTGGCAAGATTATCACTTAACATTTTAAATTCATTCCTTCTTCGTGCATAAATAAAGTTACATTGTGATATTTTCTTGTGTAGACATTATTATGCTTTGCCCTTATTTGATGTCCATTGCTCTCACATGTCGCGGATCCTTCTTGCTAGTCATCTTCCTAATAGGTCCTTCTTCCACTTTCATGTCTGCATTCTATTACTGTCCTTTGCTATCCCATCTTCCCCTCTTTAGATAGGTCTATTTCTCTTCTTTCATTTATCCCTTTTTATTTTTTAATTGTCTCTCTCTCTCTGTCTCTCTCTCTCTCTCCTGTAGATTCCACATATAAGAGAATATTTGATATTTGTTTCCATAGGTCTGACTTAATTTTAATACAAGTATTTTCATGGAATTTTTCAGATGTGTCTTCCTAAATCACCTACATTTTTACTTCTTGGTAAAAGCACCATTATATTGTTTGTAATCTCTTCCAAAAGCAGTTGGATATTTTACTCATAGTAATGCTTGGTATCTAGATATATATGAAGCTTTTGTTCTTTTTTGTTAAAATTTTTGTGCAATATATTTGATCATAGTTTCATCCTCCCTAATATCTCAAAGATCCTCCCTACCTCCTTACTCTTTCTTCTCTCTCTATTTAGAAAATAGACAAACCAAAAACCCAAACAAACCAGAATTTTGAAAAACAGCACACACACACACACACACACACACACACACACCATAAAAACACAAAATAGGAAATCATTAAATACAAGCAGAAAAAATGGTAAGATTAAAATTTCCAAACAAAGAAATATGAAGCAAAAAAATTTACATAAGTATCATTAAGCTCATTTTGCATTGTTATCTACTCTTTGGGATCTGACATATTCTTAATGTTTAATGTATTCAGTGCTACACCATTGGAGATAACCAACTTTCTCTTTGCAAGATGATGCCAATTGCAGATAGCTTCTTGGTTAGGAGTGGGAGCCTGCATTCTTGTAACCCATCGGAGTATGAGGCTTTTCAAATGTGATCTTTTGACATATGCCTTGTACCAGGCATTCTCTCACTGACGTGCTTCACACACCTACACTGGTATGGTTGTAATTTTCTATCCAGCATGCAAGTTGAAATTTCATTTCCATTGTAACAAGGTTGAAAAATGAGATCTTCAAGATGAATTTGCTCTTAAGAGCATTGCTTTCATGAATGAATTAGTACAACTGTTAATGGAATAGGTTCTCAGACAAAAAAAAAAAATAATTAGCTCTCTTTTGTCTGTCTTGTTCTGTTTCTTTTCTGCCATATTGTGATGAAGCATGGTGGACCTCATAGGTGCTGTTGCCACAGTCAAGAACTTCCTTGCCCTCTGAAAAATAAACTTTTCTTGTTTACAAAACACTTAGTCTAGGGCAAATAGACTTTATATGTGGAACAATAATACTCAAAGTAAAATTGAGCAGAAACTGTAATTTTCATATACATCCCCTCACACAACATCCAATACTATCAACATCATTCACTGCAGTGCTCCATTTGTAACAATGGACAGATGACATAGATGTATAATAACTCAAAGTTCTTTCTCAAGTTCAGGCCAGCACCATATCCAGAGGCTTATAGTCCCCTAAAGCTGCAGTTTCAGAGATCCTGTCCCCTATTCTGGCCTCCGTGGCTGCTTCTGTGTATTAATTTGCATGTGTGGTTTGTTGTATTTTCTTGTGTACTAATAACATTACAGGGACAGTCACTAGGGAATTAGCATTAGGAAGCAAGTAAAATTTTCTGAAAAGCTTGCTGAAATAATTTCTAACCTTAAAATACTTAAATAAGATATTTATCCAAAGTCCCTATACAAGTACTTTAAGGAAAACAAGTTTCTAAAAATGTTATTAAGAACATTTCTTCTTTTGTGATATTTTGTTCTAGCATCATTTTTGTGAATCTTAGAATCATACATATTCTGGATCAGGATAAAATAAGGATTTTCTGATTGAATAGTAGTCATTGAACTCCCTGTAATCCTGTAACTCCAAAGAAAGAGTTGGTAAATAAAAAAGATTTCATACACACACACACAAATATTATATATATATATATATGTACAGCCTAAAGGATGCTTAAATGTGTATGGACTATAGATATATAGAATGACTTCTTGAAATAACAGAATAGACTCTTTCATAATGATCAAAATAGAAATTTATTTGGAATACTGAAATAATTTCATATTAGCATTCAATTACTAATATAGACTCATAAATCAAGAAGAAATTAACAAAATTGAAGAAGAGGTAGATAAACTCTGGGACAGATGAAGTTATCGTGGTCTCTCCCACAGTAGATGTGGAGCATGTGTCTCAGTTAGTATGGACACGGTACCAATGGCTCCTGGAAATAGAAGTTGCATCCCTATAAGTTATGTCAGCCAGTCGCCAGTCCACCTGGATACCGTTTTCAAGCCTTGACTAACAATGTAGAACAAATTTTGTTCCCAAGTTCCCCGTATCAAGTTGAAGTTAATATCATAATTTCTACAAAGGATATGTCTTTTCTTAGTGTTTTTCTTTTGAGAGTCATGCCATTTTCTTTTCTCTCATTGAAGCAGTTTCTTAAGGGTGTATTTGCAAGAAACCACACCTAATACAGTTGGTGCTAAGTATGACTTAGATATCAGCCACTATGACTAGGCTTCTGGAGGCGTGCTACTTGTCAGCTATCCAGGAGACTTGTCTTTGTGATGCAGTGGGATAGGCAGGACACAGGACAGAAAGCTTCTAGACAGTGTGATGTCACTGGCCTCTCAGAACTGTGGAGAGAACGTTTACTGTTGGATTGTGACACTGGATGACTGTTGCTAAGTATCATTAAAGAGAGAAAAGCATACACATAGTTAGGTCTATTAACTGAATTTAAAGAAAAGGTTGAGGGTCAAGTGACCTCCTTGGTAGTAAAGACACAGTTAACCTCCAGTTGTCAGAAGGCAGGTAGAGCTTAAGGCCAGGCATGGATGCCTACTGTAAGACTGGCAGACAATCAGAGAAGCATGCTTGCCAGTGGGATTGAGAATATGCATTTTTAATTACCTCCACACAAATTTTAATTAGTGATATTTTATATTTCCAGTTTATTGAATATGATATATATTAAAGTGTGAATATGTATTATGTGTCAAATTAGGTAAATTTGGATACCTGTGTCCCTTTGTGATACCATGAGCCCAATTATGATAATCAACATGTTATCACCTCCTCTACTTCCCTCGAGCTCCTGGAACTCCTTCCTTGCTGTCTTCCCCCATCATAGAAAAATATTATTTTTAGCAATAAATCATATTGTCTGATTTTATTCATTTATTTATTTTTATGTTTATTTATTACTTCAGGTTACATCTCCTTCACAGTGCCCTCTTTCTACCCCTCCAAGTCCCATCCTCCCACCCTCTACCCCCTATCCCTTCCATCCCATCCCTACATATCAGTTCCCTGCCTCAGTTCAGTGTCATATGAGGGCCAAGCACCTCCTCATACACTGGGGGTCTACAAGGCAGCACCACTAGGGCAAAGTGTCTCATTGACAGGTAACAAAGTCTATGTTCCTGTTCCCTTTGGTGCATTGGTTGTAGTATAGTTATCCTGTACTGTATGGCTAAAATCCGAGTATAAGTGAATAGATGCCATGTGCATCCTTTTGAGTCTGGGTTAGGTCACTCAGGATGAGTTTCTCTAGTTCCCTCCATTTGGCTTCAAATTGCATGATTTCATTGTTTCTGATGGCTGAGTAGTATTCCATGTGTAGATGTATCACAGGGTTTTTTTTTAAAATTTATTTATTTATTGCTTCAGGTTACATCTCCATCATATTGTCCTCTTTCCACCCTTCCCAGCCCCGTCCTCCTATCCTCTACCCCCTAACCCTTCCATCCCAGTCCTCTGGAGTGGAGTGTCCCTCCATAACAGTGCCCCGCCCTGGTTCAGAAGTCATATGAGGGTATCCATTCTTTGGCTGAGAGACATCTGGGTTGTTTCCAGTTTCTAGCTATTACAAATAAGGTTGCTATGAACATAGATGAGGAAACATCCTTGTGGTTTGGTGAGGAATCATTTGGATGTATACCCAGCAGTAGTATGGCTGGGTCTTTAGGTAGAGCTATTCCAGTTTTATATGTGCATAAGGGAAATTAATTACTAGATAATAACAGATCTGAGCTTTCTTTATTGTAAGATTAAGATAGGTCCATAGCAGGGAGAATACTGAAAACAGGAGGCAGGGAGAGGATGCATTAGATGGTACAGTGTTAGCATCATGGAGTGCAGGGACATAGGATGAGGAGACTGGCTTAGAGTTATGGGTTGCTGTTAAATAACCATAGTACAGGACAGGAGGTCATCAGTTGTGACTGTCCATCAAGAGCAAGCTTCTAATTTCCCAGTCTGGCTTTAATTTTATATAATTTCCTTATATAGACAATATAATATATAAATAAGATTTTCATTCTTACAAATACAAGGTTTTTACAGTGGGAATAATTTCCCATTGAATAACATCTATCAAGCTTTACTCACAATGAAACTCTCTTGCTGTGTTTAAAGCTGGTAATAGGATGAAAACAGTCAATGTCTGGACAGAGTCTTCTGCCCTGTCTTCCTTTTGTCTTTCTACTGAATCAGCCACAACACAGTTAATTTCAAGTATGTGTTTTCAGTGAATTATGTGGGAATTCCATAGACACTTGCCAAGCTTGAAGAAATCATGCCGTGACTACATATCCTAGTCACTTTGCATTCATATGAAATGGGCCCTGGAGCTAGAGCAAAATAGAACTCCACTTAACTTTTCATTAACTCAAGGAAAAAACAACTGAAACATCCTTTTTATTCTGGCTGTGAAATCTTTCAAGGGTCTTGAAGCAGTAGCAGTTTGTTAAAAAATTTTTTTCAAGAATGTTGTATGTCTCAGTGTGAAAAGGTGACAGAGGCTTGTTGCCCTTATTGTCTTTGGGTAGTTGCACTGCTATACCGTAATCATTGTATTTATCCTGCCTTGCCATACAGTTAGAATATTTTTCTATCTTTGCCCCAATGTGTATAATTAAAATTGTTATTGCAAGATAGGAAAGGAAGTCAAAATCATAAAAATGTCCTGGCATTTTCTTTTATCTAGCTTCCATTTCCAAACCTGAATTTTTATGTATTGGTTGTTATTACATTTTAATCCTTGGTCTTTCTCTTGTTAGAGGAAAAGATAAGAAGCAAAAGTAGTTTTGATTTTCACTCTTACAAATACAAAATTTATATCTACCAAAACCAGATGAATTAGTTAACAATTATTGAAATCACCCAAAATATATGTCTATCTAGAAACTCAGAATATTATCTTAAATGGAAGAAAAGCCTTCGAAGATTACTTTGTATGATGATAGGCCGCAAATCCAGAGATTACTGATGTCAAAAAGAAAGAAGAGGAGAATACAGAACTCAGAAAAAATGGCCCTGCATAGATGGTAATAGGTGCTGGAGTTATGCTAACATACCCACAGAATCCCAGAACCACCAAGAGACAGAAATGCCTCTTTTCTGGAGCCTTTGGGGGGAGAATGGCTCAGGTAATGCCTCAGTTTTATACTCTTGATTCCAGAATTCTAAGAGATTTACATTGTGTGTGTGTGTGTGTGTGTGTGTGTGTGTGTGTGTGTGTGTGTGT
>CAJQZJ010014103.1:1576311-1652228 GCA_907164525.1 Lophiomys imhausi | reverse complement strand
TGTGTGTGTGTGTGTGTGTGTGTGTGTGTGTGTGTGTGTGTGTGTGTTTTGCTTTGCAGGCATCGGTATCTGGTTTGGTAGACCCAGGACATAAGTGCAGATTCTGATACTGAGGATGGGGTGCTGCTGCAGCAATGGTGTGAGGATACAGGATTAAAGTCCACTCTGGGAAAGATATGGAAGATGACACAGAGACGGGTTCTGTCGTCTTAGAGAATGTGTGAGTTGCCGTCGATAGAATGCTACTGGTGGAAGAGGGAATATGAAAGGTACAAAATCTTCCCTGGTGAGATCTTGGAAATAAGAAACACCACAGAGAACTGTGGGGAAAACCATCTGGCTTGTAATAAATAGCCTTTGACTGAATCTCTTGTTGCTGCTGGATGGAAGGTGGCAAACACAGGTCAGGAGCGAGGCTGTTCACCTGAGCACCTTTCCATCAAGCTCTTGAGAGCACAGTCACCATTCCCTTTGCTGCTTGTAATGATTTGGGAAATTCCCTTCAATGATTTTGTTGAAGATATTTTCTGGTCCATGGAGGTGGGACTCTTCTCTTTCTTCTATTCCCATTATTCCGAGATTTCGTCTTTTCATTGTGTCCTTGATTTCCTGAAGGTTTTGTGTCAGGACTTTTTTAGATTTGACATTTTCTTTGACAGATGTATCAATTTCTTCAATTTTATCCTCTGAGCCTGAAATTCTTTCTTCCATCTCTTGTATTCTGTTGGTGATGCTAGTGTCTGTAGTTCCGATTCTTTTCTTAAGGTTTTCCAGTTCTATGGATGTCTCAGATTGGATTTTCTTCATTGCTTCAACTTCCCTTTTCAGGTCTTCCATTCCTTTAAGCGCTTTATTCATTTCCATCACCTCCTTTGCAGTATTTTGTTGTTGCTCTCTGAGGTATTTGATTTCCTACCTTAGGCCTTCTATTATTAATATAAGCATAGGATTAAGGTCATTTTCCTTTGCTTCAATTGTGTTCGGCTGTCCAGAGTTGTCTGTAGCATTATTGCTAGGATCTGGAGACATCCTATTGTTTTGGTTTTTTTTTTTTTTTTTTTTTTTACCATGTTCTTGCGCTGACCTTTTGTCATCTCATTGACTCTAGTGTTGTCTGTTTTTTTCTTTTGTCAATTGACCTTGGTGCTCAGGAAAACTCCCTGCCCTGGGGTTTGGCTGATCCTGAGATCCTGGTGTTTACCACCAGATGGCGGGCAGGTTCCTGTAATAGACTGGCTCTCCCACCATCTCCCAGAGGCTGCTGCTCTCCTCAACTGCTTGTGACCCAATTGGACCAATATAGAGAGGATTGGAGTGGGGAGAGGGCTATCCTCTGAGGACCTGGGAGCTGGCAGGTCTCCTCAGAAAGGCAGGTAGAGCTGTGTTTGGGTCTGTGTTCTCCTCTCACTGACCCAATTGTTCTGGCTCCACAGCTGACTGTGCAGGCAGGGAGCTCCACCCACAACGGGTGCAGGCCTCAGTGTGCCTGTTGCTGACTGCATCAGATGCTTGGGTGCTAGGGTGAGTGGCCCACCTGCCCCAGTATTTGTGGAGAACACACAGTCACCGGCTCTTGCAGTCAGTCTTGGCTCCTAATTGCTTTGCTGTGACTGGGTTAGGTTTCTGCCTCTCCGCTACAGTGCTCACTGTGCCACCATGTTGGAAACTCCAGGAAAAAAAAAAAATCTTACTTACCTTTGCTCTTGTGGTGTGGCTGTTTTTCCCTCTTGGGTGTACAGGTCCATGTGCAGGCTGGATATCAGGCAGACAGGTGAGGCTGCTGATCTGTGGCTGGAGCCGTGGGCTGGATCTGCTCCTGGGCTAGATCTCCTCTAGCTGGAGCTCCTCCAATAAATTATTCTTTATCACCAAGCGAAAAGTCTGCTGCTTGTAATGAAAGAGAGATAAAACTGATGTGCGGAGGAACGAACTTCCTGCCAAAGTGAACTGAGACACTATTGTTCGGGAACCTATTGATCTATCTAGAATTCAAAAGATGCCCAGGTTGTGAGATTCAATTTGGGGAAAGTATGATCTGGAGAGAAGGCTGAAGTCATTGCTGGGAATTTTATTTTATTTTTTTCTGAAGAAATGAGAGTTAGGATGCCTCTGAGTCTGCCAGCTCTACTCGGCAATAGCCAGGACTTATACCAGAAAGATTAGTGAAGGTTGTAGAATCCAGTGAAGTTGATTCTGGTGACATACACAGGACTCGCATATGTTTGGGATTTTATATCAGTCATATAACTACTACAAGTTATACTGTTGTATAACTATTGCAAGCATAAATGGGGCAGAGTGGACACGGGAAGAAATAAAGGGAAGTTGTCAAACTCCCAGCATTAGACAGGCTGACAGAACTGTTATGTGGCAGGTGTGTGTTACTCTCCAAGAAAAAGAATGAAATTACTGCAAGAATTACTGTATCTGGGTGGCAGCAACTACATTACCCTCTGGCCTTCAAAGCCACCTGCCTCTGCCTCTGTCTCTCCCTCTGCACCTAAGATACCCCGGAGAGCAACAGAGCCAAAGACCTAGAGTGTGAAGCCAGAAACACCAAGGACAAAATATTTACAATATATATATATTTCTGAAAATATGTGAACAAAATACCTAGGGAAATGCTAAAGTCTAAAACAACTAAAATTACAAAAAAAAAATGTATCTTAAAATTATTTTTGGAAGTCAGGTCAGATAGAGAATAGTATAACAGATATGGAGCTGGCCTTCTCTTGGAGAGCTTGGAATTGCATGGCTATCTGAATAATATGGGAAGAAATTGTAGAAAGAAAAATTAAAAGTAGGCTGCATACTACAAGACAGCATGCATAGAGAAACCAGAGGAAAAATTTCTGCCCTATAGAAGAAGGGGAAAAGCACCTGTTTGTGTTATTACAGACGTGAAAGGGGATGCAAAGGCATGATGGGAACAGGGCAGGTGTCTCAATGGGTAATAGAACTTCCTGTCCAAGCACGAAGACCTGAGGTCATATCCCAGAACCCACTTAAAAAACTGGGCTGGCAAAGCACGTACCTATAACTCCATCCTTGTGTTGAAAGAGTGTAGAAGGGTTGCTTTCTGGCCACCAGCCTACTTCCAGGTTCAGTGAGAGACTTTGAAGGAAATAAGGTAGAAAGCGACAGAAGAGGAACCATATGTCCTCCTCCACATGTGTGTCTTAGTACCCTCATGCATATACACTACTTGCACACCATATACACAGACACAAATATCATATGTGTGTGTATATATATGACCTTTATATATATGACATATATATGTCCTTTAAACAAAAGATTTTGTACCTAGAAATAAATATGAAAGTTGCATTGTACATAGCTGAAGCAAGTACTCTTGTATTAGTGAACATGGAGAATGACCTAGGTAGTTTGAATGCACAAAAGATGGAGTGTGTCTGAGATGAGGAAAGGAAGTTGGAATGCTGACTGAAAAAGTAAAACATACAAATAATTGTAGTTCTGAAGAAAGAGGAGTAGAGAGAAAGGTCATCAGTATTTAAAGTGATAATGACTTAGAATTTCTTAAATCAGATTAAAGATAGGAATTCTCACAAAAAGCACTGAAAGCCTAGCCAAAACTATAAAAAGAAGTTTATACTTAGAAACATCAAACAAAACTTTTGGTCAAAATAATTGAAAGGAGTTTCAAAACTGAGTTGGAGAGAAAGAGAAGAGTAATGACTGCCGACATATTAATAAGACGAATTATTTTGTAGGCAAGTGCTTGTGGTGTAAATTAATTCCTATGTTAAGGGATAACATACCCACAAATTTTATGTTATGCTAAACTGCTTATGTGTTACATGCAACCAGAGTTCAATTGGCATTAATTAATTTTACACTTTGTAGTTAACTAGTCAAGATAATGTTTGACAAAGTAAGAAACACGTATGTTTCATTTTAGTGAGGGAGAGGATACCAGCTTATCCTGATATGGCACCCACTATTCATAAGATTCTACTTATTAAATTCTCACAACAGTCATAGGAGACCCCTCTGTCATCTGTAGTCTACCCAGGCATAGGAAGAATAAGGAAGTTGCCCTAGCTCATAGAACTGGTAGGTGCTAATGCTGGGATGTGCAAATGCTTTAGATTTATTTTATTTTTTTATTTTTGTGCATGGATGTCCTGTCTGCATGTGTGCAGACACTTGGGCCTGATCCCCAGAGGCCAGAGGAGGTCATCAAATTCACTGGATCTGGAGTTATAGGCAGTTGTGAGCTGCCTCATATGCATGCTGGGAAACCAATTCTAGTCTTCTGCAAAGGCAGTGAGTTCTCACAACTGCTGAGTCATGGCTCCAGTCACCAAGCTGGGGACTCTTAACCACTGAATACACAATGATGATTGTGTGGAAAAGAGGCATTGTAGAAATCAAAGCAAGAGAATCAAAGCCATTCACTCACTCATTCATTCAGAAAATATGTCTCAAACCCTTATTTTGTCTCTGGTACTACTCTAGGAGTCCCTGATAAGAAAACAACAAAAGTCCAGGATCCCATAGGGTGTGTTCTCTAATGGAATAATCTCAATGACCTTAACACTCTAATTAAATGCCAAAAAGATATACAGGTAAAAGGATAGGACTAAGGACAATTCTATGCATTTCTTAAAACAGACACAATCGAAAGAAAGAAAGGAAGCAGAAAGCTTGAAAGAAATCAAATAGCCAAAAATTCATGCTGGTTGCTTCTATGTTATGATCAGACCAACTAGTTTGTTGAGGAAGAATGACATTAATGGAGATAAAGAGGTCTACTATATTTTGATAAAGATTCAATTTATCAGGATGATATTCCAATTTAAATGTTCTATATACATCATAAAATAGCTTTGAAACACAGCAAGTAAATTTAAAGTAAATAGGAGACTCTGAAAAAAGTTTAATTTAACACACCTGTTACCCATAGATAGATCAAGCATATACAAAAGATCAATGGTAATATAGAGTATTTTATCCAGACAATTAACATGCCCAGTCAAATAGGATCTCTAACAAACACCACAACCCAACAATGTTCCCAATGCTTAAAGAACACAGAGGTTACTAGTTATATGTTTATCCTGATTGGGATAAACAAAACCAAGACTTGAATTTTATGTTCCAAATACCCTTAAGAACAGCTAAGTAATATGACCTAACAGAGCCCAGTGTTTTCTTTTCATTTTTCTTTTTTATTAATTTAGTTTTTCAAGTTACATCTAAATCAAAGTCCATTCCCTCCTCCCCTCCCGGTCACTCCCTCCCTCTGTCTCTCTTCCTCATCTCCATCTTCTCCTCCTCAGATGAGGGGAGCCACCACATATCAAACCCACTAAGTTCATCAGTCAGGTGAGAGCTAAGAGCTTCCTCTTGTACTGGGGCTTCATATAGCTGCCCAGCTAGGGTAAGGTGTTCTGCTAACAGGCATAGGGTCCATGACTCACTGCTAGGTGGAGTTTTTTGGAGGATAGTTATGCTAGGATCCTGTTTGTTTATCTCTGTGGGTTGTAGGATGGTTGTCCTGTTCTATATGGTTAATATCCACGTATACAAGAGTATAAACCATGTGTATCTTTCCGAGTCTGATATAGCTCATGGAGAATGAACTTTTCTAGATCTATCCATTTGGTTGCAAATTACATGATTTCCTTGTTTCTGATAGCTGAGTAGTATTCCATTGTGTTAATATACCACAGTTTTTTAAAAAATCTATTTTTCGATGGGAGGACATCTCTTGTTCTCAGTTTCTGGCTATTAGGAATAAAGTTGCTATGAACATTGTTGAGGCAATGTCCTTGTAATTTGGTTGAGAATGTATTAGGTATATGCCCAAGAGGGGTATGTCTGGGTCTTGAGGTAGAGCTAGTCCCAATTTTCTAAGATCTCACCAGACTGATTTCTAAAGTGTAGAAATAATTAATTAAATTGTTTACTTAGTATTTATATTATACTTAATTGGTCGGCAGTGCTAAATCTTAAATGGTCATTATAAATGAGCACACAGAGACATTTGATGGATTTTAACAAGCCTTGGCCCAGACTGAACAATTTTAGACAATATAAGCTAGCTCTTAATAATTCTATTCCCCAAATACGATCCCATATATACATAAGTCGCCTGGGCTGTTATTCCCCACTCTATGCTGATGTTCCATGCCACCTGGAAAGATGTTTTGTTTTCTAAACCATAGCGTATGTCCTTCTTCCTGTTCTTTGCTGCTTGTTTTAGAGGCTTCTTCTACCCATAAACCTTTCTGCTTCAGAAGACCATGCCTTAGTTCTACCTACCTCTGTCTTTGCCCAATCTCAGGCCTCAGCATTTATTCAACCAATCAGAGACAAACAAGGTCACGGCATTACTTGAAGTACAACAAGCAAGCTTCTGGGAGCAGGTTAATTAACATTTAGAATGCATAACATCACCCCATTACCAAAGTGCTTGTACAAGTTTACAATCCCATCAGCAATAGAGGAGTGTTCCCTTTCTGAACATCTTTGCCAACATGTGCTATCTCTTGAGATTTTGATCTTAGCAATTCTGACAGGTGTGAGATGGAATCTCAGAGTCGTTTTGAGTTGTATTTCCTTGATAAACGCCTCTCAGCCACTAGAGATTCTTCTTTTGTGAATTCTTGGTTTGGCTCTTTACCCCATTTTTTATTGAATTATTTGGTTTGTTGGTGTTTAATTTCTTGAATTCTTTATATATTTTGGATATTAGCCCTCTGTCAGATGTGGAGTTGGTGAAGATCTTTTCCTAATCTGTAGGCTGCCATTTTGTTCTAATGATAGTGTCCTTTGCCTTACAGACCCTTTTCAGTTTTATGAGGTCCCACTTATTGATTGTGGTCTTAGAGCTTGAGATATTGGTGTTGTGTTCAAGAATTTGTCACCTGTGCCAATGACATTAAGGTTCCCCCCCACTTTCTCTTCTATTAGATTTAGTTTGTTTGGTTTTATGTTGAGATCTTTGATCCATTTGGACTTATGTTTTGTGCAGGGTGATAAATATGAGTCTATTTTCATCCTTCTACATGTTGCCATACAGTTAGACCAGCACCATTTGTTGAAGATGCTTTCCTTTTTCCATTGTATGGTTTTGGCTTCTTTGTCAAAAATTAAGAAAAGTTTCTGTAAGGCAAAGGAAATTTTCCTTTGAACAAAACGGCAACTTACAGATTGGGAAAAGATATTTACCAACCCCACATCCAACCGAAGGCTAATATCCATAATTTATAAATAACTCAAGAAATTAAACAATAAGAAACCAAATAATCCAATCAAAAAATGGGGGACAGAACTAAACCAAGAATTCACAAAAGAGGACTGTCTCATGGCTGAAAGAAACTTGAAGAAATGCTCAGCATCCTTAATCATCAGAGAAATGCAACTCAAGACGACTCTGAGATTCAATCTCACACCTGTCAGAATGGCTAAGATCAAAAATTCAAATGACATTTAATTTCTTGAGTTCTTTGTAAATTTTGGATATTAGCCTTCTGTCAGATGTGGGGTTGGTGACCAATACTCTTCAAACTCTTTCACAAAATAGAATCAGAAAGAACACTGCCAAACTCATTCTATGAGGCCACAGTCACCCTGATTCCTAAACCACACAAAGACCCAACAAAGAAAGAGAACTTCAGACCAGTATCCCTCAAGAACATAGATGCAAAAATACTTAATAAAATACTAGCAAACCGAATTCAAGAACACATCAAAAGTATCATACATCACGATCAAGTAGGCTTCATCCCAGGAATGCAGGGATGGTTCAGCATACAAAAATTCATCAAAGTAATTCACCATATAAACAAGATGAAAGGAATTTTCTTAATTAGTGATTGCTGGAGGCTGCAGCCCATTGTGGGTGGAGTCATCCCTGGGCTGGTGGTCCTATAAGAAGGTTCTATAAGAAAGCAAGCTGGACAAGCCAATAAACAGCACCCTTCCCTGGCCTCTGCATAAGCTCCAGCCTCCAGGTTCCTGCACTCCAGTTCTTGCTCTAAAGTCCTTAGATGATAGACTATGATGTGTACATATAAGCCAAATAAAGTCTTTTCTCCCCAGCTTGCTTTTGGTCATGGTGTTTTATCACAGCAATAGTAATCCTAAGACAGTAACATAACTCTTAGACATACATACATCATGGAATTATCACTATATAAAGAAAAACAGCATGTCACTTTCCAAAGTTGTCTCAATTTTGTTTCTAGTCAGAGCACCTAATATGTACTTTCTTTAGTCTTCCTGCTGTATAATAAATCACCAGATTTTTTCATCTTACATAACTCTATAGCTTACTTATTATTTGTTTCCTCTCTTGCCCCTTAGTAATTACTACCCTACCCATTGTTTTTTCAAAAAATGGGGAAAAGAGCTAAATACAGAATTCACAAAGGAGGAATTCCTAAAGGCTGAGAGACACTTGAAGAAATGCTCAGCATCCTTAACCATCAGAGAAATGCAACTCAAGCCAACTCTAAGATTCCATCTCACACCTGTCAGAATATCTAAGATCAAAAGCTCAAATGACAACACATGCTGGCCAGGGTGTGGAGAAAGGGGAACCCTCCTCCATTGCTGGTGGGAGTGCAGTCTTGTGCAACCACTATGGAGGTCAATCTGGCGATATCTGAGAAAACTTGGAATAGCTCTGTCTTGGGACCCAGTCATACCGCTTCTGGGTATACATCCAAATGACTCCTCACCGAATCACAAGGAAGTTTCCTCATCTATGTTCATAGCAGCCTTATTTGTAATTGCTAGAAACTGGAAACAACCCAGATGTCCCTCAACCAAAGAATGGATTAAAAAACTGTGGTACATCTGCGCAATGGAATACTACTCAGCTATCAGAAACAATGAAATTATGCAATTTGCAGCCAAATGGATGGAACTAGAGAAGCTCATCCTGAGTGAGCTAACCCAGACTCAGAAGGATGCACATGGCATCTACTCACTTATAGTTGGATTTTAGCCATATAGCACAGGATATCTATACTACAAACAACACAGCAAAGGGAACATGTACATAGACATTTTTGTTTTCTCTCCCTGTCAATGAGACATTTTTCCCTAGTGGTGCTGCCTTGTAGGCCCCCAGTGTATGAGGAGGCTTTCAGCCCGCATATGACCGCTGAACTGGGCGGGGGGACTGTTAGGTAGGGACACTCCACTCCAGAGGAGTGGGATGGAAGGGGTAGGGGTTAGAGGATGGGAGGGCGGGACTGGGAGGTGTAGAAAGAGGACACTATGATGGAGATGTAACCTGAAGCAATAAATAAATAAATTTAAAAAAGAAAAAAAATTCAAATGACAGCACATGCTGGCGAGGGTGTGGAGAAAGGGGAACACTCCTCCATTGCTGGTGGGACTGCAAACTTGTACAACCAATATGGAAATCAATGTGGTGATACCTTAGAAAACTTGGAATAGCTCTACCTCAAGATGCAACCATACCACTTCTAGCTATTCATCCAAACGATTCCTCACCAAACCACAAGGACATCTATGTTCATAGCAGCTTTATTTATAATAGCTAGAAACTGGAAACAACCCAGCTGACCATCAACCAAAGAATGGATATAAAAAAAAAGAAAAAAAGAAAAACTGGTACATTTACACAATGGAATACTATTTGGCTATCAGAAACAATGAAATCATGCAATTTGAAGCCTAGTGGATGGAACAAGAAAAACCCATCCTAAGTGAGATAACCCAGACACAGAAAGATGCACATGGCACCAACTCACTTGTAATTGGATTTTAGCCATATAGTTCAGGATAACTATCCTACAACCAATACACCAAAAGGAACAGGAACATAGACCTTGTTACCTGTTAGTGGGACACTTTGCCCTAATGGAGTTGTCATATATACCCCAGTGCAAGAGGAAGCTCTTAACAGTCATATGACTGTTGAACTGAGGGGGGGCTGATATGCAGGGGCAACCCACTGCAAAGGAGTGGGATAGGTGGGAGGGGGAAGGGGAGAGCGTACAACCGAGAGGGATGGAGAGAAGGGACTGTGATGGAGATGTAACTTGATGTAAAAAACA
The DNA here is from genome assembly GCA_907164525.1 of Lophiomys imhausi. Lineage (NCBI taxonomy): Eukaryota > Metazoa > Chordata > Mammalia > Rodentia > Muridae > Lophiomys > Lophiomys imhausi. Next base: position 1,642,161 of record CAJQZJ010014103.1, on the reverse strand, counting down.
AAAAACAAAAAAAATTAAAAATTTAAGTGACTCTAGGTGTTTGTGTTGATTTCTAGGTCTTCGATTTGATACCATTGATCCACTGGGCTGTTTCTATCCCAGCTCCATGCTGTTTTTATTACTATTGCTCTGCAGTACAGCTTGAAATCCAGGATGGTGATACCTCCATATGTTCTGTTATTGTACATGATTGATTTAACTATTCTGTCTTTTTTGTTTTCCCATATGAAGTTTAGAATTATTCTTTCTTTCAAGGTCTGTAAAGAGTTGTGTTGGTATTTTGACAGGAATTGTATTGAATCTGTATATTGCTTTTGGTAGGATAGCCATTTTTACTATGTTAATCTTTCCTATACATAAACATGGGAGGTCTTTACATCTTCTGATATCTTCTTTATTTTGTTTCTTCAGTGATTGAAAATCTTGTTGTACAGGTCTTTCAATTGCTTGGTTAGAGTTATCCCCAGGTATTTTATATTATTTTTGGCTATTGTGATATGTGTTGTTTCCCAAATTTCTTTCTCAGCCCATTCATCTTTTGTGTAAAGGAAGGCTACTGATTTTTTAGAATTAATTTTGTATCTAGTCACCTTGCTAAGTTGTTTATCAGCTGTAGGAGTTGTCTGGTGGAATTTTGGGGGTCACTTATGTATACTAGCATACCTTCTGCAAAGAGGGATACTCTGACTTCTTCCTTTCCAATTTGTATCTCTTGATCTCGTTCAGTTGTCTTATTGCTCTAGTTAGAACTTCAAGTACTGTATTGAAGAGATACAGAGAAAGTGGACAGCCTTATCTTGTCCCTGATTTTAGTGGAAATGCTTTAAGTTTCTCTCCATTTAGTTTGATGTTGGTTCTTGGTTTACTGTAAATTGCCTTTATTATATTTAAGTATGGTTCTTTTATGCACGATCTCTCCAAAACTTTTAACATGAAAGGGTGTTGGATTTTGTCAAATGCTTTTTCAGCATCCAGTGAGATAATCATGTAGGTTTTTTTCATTCAGCTTGTTTATGTGGTGGATTACGTTGACGGATTTTCGTATGTTGAACCACCCCTGCATCTCTGGGATGAAGACTATTTGATCATGGTGTATGATACTTTTGATTTTATCTTGTATTCGATATGCAAGTATTTTAGTGAGTATTTTTGCAATCACGTTCATATGGATATTGTCAGAAATTCTCTTTCTTTGTGTGGTTTAGGTATCAGGGTGACTATAGCATGGTAGAATGAGTTTGGCAGTGTTCCTTCTGTTTCTATTTTGTGAAAGAGTTTGAAGAGTGTTGGTATTAGCTCATCTTTGACGGTTTGATAGAATTCTGTGCTGAACCTATCTGGCCCTGGGCTTTTCTTGTTTGGGAGTCTTTTAATGACTGTTTCTATTTCCTTAGAGGTTATAGGACTGTTTAATCTGTTAACCTGATCTTGATTTAACTTTGGTATGTGGAATCTATCAAGAAAATAGTCCATTTCACTTAGGTTTTCCAATCTTATGGAATATAGGTTTTTGAAGTAAGTCCTAATGATTCTTTGGATTTACTCAGTTCTGTAGTTATTTCCTCCTTTTCATTTCTGATTTTGCTGATTTGGAAATTTTCCATCTGCCTTTTAGTTAGCTTGGCTAAGGGTTTGTCTGTTTTGTTGATTTTCTCAAAGAGCCAGCTTTTGGCTTCATTGATCATTTTATTGTTCTCTTTGTTTTTAATGTATTGATTTCATCTCTGACTTTGACTATTTCCTGCTGAATACTCCTCTTTGATGTGGTAGTTTCGTTCTGTTCTTCATCTTTCAGGTGTGCTTTTAAGTCATTAGTATGGGAACTCTCCAGTTTCCATTAATGTGGGATTTGAGCTTAAGTAGTGTTTCCTTTACAAATGTGGGTGTTTTTGCATTTGGGGCATAGATGTTCAGTATTGAGATATCATCTTGGTGGATTTTTCCTTTGATGAGTATGAGGTGCCTTTCCCCATATCTTTAGATTAACATTGGTTGAAAGTCTGCTTTAGTGGATACTAGAATGGCTACTCCAGCTTGTTTCTTGGGTCCATTTGCTTGGAATATATTTTTCCAGCTCTTTACTCTTAAATAATGTCTATCTTTTTTGTTGAGGTGTATTTCCTGTAAGTAGGGGAATAATGGACTCAGTTTTCACATCTATTCTACTAGCCCATGTCTTTTTATTGGGGAATTGAGCCCATTGATATTAGGGGATATTAATGACCAGTAATTGTTAATTTCTGCCATATTGATGTTGGTAGTACTAGAGTGTGAGTGAGCTTCTCTTACTTTGGTTTTGCTGCAGTGAGATTATTTGCTTCCTGTGTTTTCTTGGGTATAGTTAACCTCCTGGGGTTGGAGTTTTGCTTCTAGTATCTTCTGTAGGGCTGAATTTCTGCATAGATATTGTTTGAATTTAGTTTCATCATGAAATATCTTCATTTCTCCATCTATGTTGATAGATCAATGTTTTCTATAACTTCTCATCACCCAGAACAACAAAACCCCCACCCCTACAGAGAACCAGTGCTTAGAAAGATGATTGCTTCTTGATATGTGCATCTGCCTGTATCAGTTTTAAATTAAGGATTCTGCTCCATTAAAAAAAAAATGTGTACTTTAAAATTGAATCATGCTGAACATGAAAGAGCAAGCTCATAACTCTAATTTATACTCATGGAGAGCCAAACATCCACAAATGTCAAAAACTGCTCACTCTCCTTTTTCTGTTTTCCCCAGATGACAGTGTGCTAAAAAAAATTTTATTTACCTAGTATTTAGATTATTGTTAATTGATTTGGAGCCATTAATCTTTAAGCTGCCATTGTAAATGAATACACACAGACACCACATGGAATTTAACAAGCCTTGGCCTGAGTTGCGCAATCTTGGCCCATCTATGCTAGCTCTTAATTCTACTACTCAAATATGACCCCATATATACATACGTCCCCTTGGACTGCCATTCTCCACACGATGCCGAAGTTCTTGGCCATGTGGAGTGAGGTTTTTTTGTTTGTTTGTTTGTTTTGGGCTTTTTTGGTGGTGAGTATCCTTCTCCGTCCTGCTCTGGCTGGAATGCATTAATCCTCTGTCTAAAGTGCAGGCTTCCTGTTCTAATCTCAGGAAGTCCTACCTTTCTCTGTCTTTGCCCAATCTCAGACCTCAGCATTTTATTTAACCAATCAGAGTCATTGTAAGTAACAGACCTCAAGCAAGACCAATTAATTAACATTTAAAATGGTTAATACAATCCCATAAATTCCCTCTGTTTGTCTAATAAAAAGGCTAAAATTTTTAACTCATACAGTAAAAACAATAAGAACAAATATGAAACAATCAAGAAAACCTTATATAAAAGTTATGCACATAATGTTTTAGCCTATTTGTATCAGGCAATCTTGAAGAAGAAAAAAAATCATCTATCTATCTTGGTGTGTCTAAAGTTCTGAACCTAAATAATTTCTATCATATCCTATATTTATAAACATAAAGATTTTATTTAGACTTGAAAATATCCTTTTAATCCTAAACAACTCAAGTTCAATTGAAAATTTATAACTATTATATCTTCAACCCCATCAAAGACATAAGAAGGGATAAAGTTATTATCTGAGTAAGTAGGAAGAATAGGAGAGCAGCTTCCAAAAAGAAATATGACAGTTTGTTGCCTAGACAGTCCCAAATATCTCTTGATTTCATTGGAGCATCATCTTCAGCCTTCTCGCAAAGCATTTTTCATAGACTAAATTGTGCAGCAGGAAATAAGAAGGATTTCCTCATTCTGTCTCTGCAGAATCAGGACATAGACTTACCTGCATTTAAGCTCTGGTCAGTCTTTGGACTGTATATAGTCTGTTGAGAGAACAGGGGCATTTTTTCCCAATAGGAGTTGTCTCATGATGGAGGAATTCTTTTTGATGCTCATTTTCTTCTTCCAAGTTAAATGGGAGCTGTCAGGAGCTGACTGTCTTAAGTCAAACAATTCTTAAAAATAATAAAACATCTTTAAATGCCATTTTCTGTATGCCTCTGAGGGTTTTGAAGACATCTATATATTTATTATAAGTCTATCTATCATCTATCTTCTATCTATGAACAAACAAACTGTATATTTTGAACCATTTACTATCTATTTAACCTATTAGGTAATTTTGTGATAAATTAAGACTAGTATTTGGCATGACCAGAATCTTGACTGGCCAGCAATCATCCTGTATTACACAGACTTCTAAATAGATTGCAATAGCAACCCATAAAAGCATTTGAAGTAAACCTATACTTTTAAATGATTTGTATAGGCACCATACCTTATATAAGAGTTGAAATATACATATTATGTGTCAAAATATAAAACTCTATACTAATGAATCAAAATTAATCTTATTTTTAACAATATACAAAATTCTGTGCCAATGTATCAAAAGATAACCCTATTTGAGAATAACAATAGTTTTGAGTTTCAGAGCAGATTCAATAATCTATTCTTATATCTTATCATTTCTATATTATATGCATATATTTCCCTTTTCTTTCTTTTCAAGTCTTTTCCCCCTATATAAGAGAGAAAAAATGATAGAGGAAAGAAAAAGAGATCCAAGTCTAACTTACTATACCTTGCTTAACAAGACCATATAACAATTTGTAAAATTCCCCCTAAACAACATCTATCATAAACCCCACTTTTTGGGAATGGGATGTTGCTCTCTTAAAACTGCTTCCTTCTGAATTGGGATGCAGAAAACCTGTTTGGGGGCCCAAATAAAATGGAAAAAATGGTTAATCAATTTAATAGTAACAATTGTTCTCCAGTCTCTATATGCTCAACAATTTGAATGTCCTGAGCAGTTTGTAGTTCATCACTGGACTTTGGGTAGGAAAGTCCAGGGCTTTCTGGAACTCCTGTCTGGAACAATCTTTGAGGCTGGGTCATCTCAGCAAGCTGTTTAAAGTTGTTCTGGATGCAGATTTTTGAGGAAACAGCTATTGAGGCAGTCTATGAGGCTGGATCATTTGGGTTACTTGTCTTATCTTCTTTGGACTCTGGTTCCGTTCTGAAAATATATAATTTCTCACAAGTAACATATAGTTCTGCAATACCAAAATGCCTTGGACGTGCAGGATGAACAAATCAATTAAGGAATATTTCCTTTTCTTTGTTTGAACAGAAGAAAGACATTTGTAAGTTTCCATGCCATATAAAAGGATGACATGTAATAGTATTACATATATATGCTATATATATTATCTATTTCAAATTGAAAATACAGCATAAGACTGTATGTAGTTTAAGTATTCTCCTCTACAGTTGACATAAATTTATTCATTGATTAAAACGGGTTTATTCTGTGTTGTTCTGGCTTTTTTGTTGATGAGGTTGGCCTCAAACTCAAAAGGAACCAATCTGTCTCTGGCTTTGTCTCCCATGTTTTGGGATCAAAGGTATGCATTTATATTCTTTTCTTTCCTTTTCTCCTTTCTTTGAATATTTAATTTCTATGTGGATATATCTATCCTTATTGAGACATGGTTTCTCTTTGTAGCTTGTGCTGTCTTGATTTGCTCTGTAGAGCTCTGTAGATTTAGATTGGCCTGGAATACAAAAGGAACCTGGTGTTTTTCCTTATCTCCCAAGTTTTGAAATCAAGGTATGAATTTAAATAATTGAATTACCCTTATTAATCAATAACATTAGTTAAACCGTTTTGCATTAGTATGAGTTCCAATTCTCCCATGCAAGCTCCATTCTTAAAATATCATGCTATTTTATGTTAGCTTTTCTTAACTGTTGGCCATGGAAGGCATGCAGTTTGCATGTTCTTCTCCAGCCTAACTCTGGGTCCTTACATTGGTTAACATATTTCTTTCTTTCTTTCTCTCTCTCTCTCTCTTTTTCCAAGACACAATTACTCTGTGTATCCTTGTCTTGGACTCATTTTATAGACCAGACTGATCTTGGTGAAGGTCAGGGATCCACCTGTCTTTGTTTCCCAAGTGCTGGGATTAAAGTCAGGCACTGTCAAGCCCAGCAATTAACATAACTCCTTCAGGGCAAAATGTCTCTTAAAACCAATTCTCCAGTGGGAGTCCCACATGTGACACTGGCTTGTGACACTTTCCTTTATACAAATTTAAGATTATGTGTATTTATCCATTAAATCAGTAAAGACATTATTAAAATTAACATCAAGGAAAAAATTTATCATTTTTTAATTCTAGACTGTCTTTTTTTATATAAGTACTTTATTTTTTTTCTTCAAGTTATATCTCAGTCACAAACCCTTCCCTATTCCCCCTTCCTGTCCCACCTTTCCACCCTCTTCTCCCCCAACAGCTTCCCTTTTCAATCCAACAAATGGTTCTTTCTCTTATAACAGTAAATTCTATACAAAACAGCAGAATTAAATATGCCACATTTATGAGAGTTAAATGGCCCAGTATCCCTTCCCAATGTCCAGTTCATACATATTTGGCCCCTGACTTTAACCTTCTACCTTCTAACCATCTCCATGAGTTTAAAGTTCTATAACTGACTTAGCTTTCATACTAACTTGCATCACTATTATAACCATCTTCTTAGATCTAGAATGCCCTCTTGATTCCTAAACAACTCAAAATTTAGCTATGAGACTCAAGCTGTCTATTCTTCAACCACCTCAGAGAGCTGAGAAGGATAAATATAGACTGTCTTTAGTAAGCAGCTTTGTCTTATTAGCAGGTTTCCTGCCCTGCCTTCATTGTATAAACCAGGCTTGTCTAGAATCCAGAGATCTGCCTGTTTCTTCTTCTAGTGTGATGGGATTAAGGGATTAAGGGTGTGTGCCAGGACCACCCTGCTCAAATATTTCACTTAAATCCCAGATTTTAGTAACTCTGTAACCCAGAGAGCAACTTTGAACTGTAGTGACAATTAAAAATCTGCCCAAGATCTTCAAAAATCTCTTATGTTTTAGCAATGCCAAACCAGAAAAATATCCTTTCTACCTCCCGATATAGGAAAATCAAAGACATCTAAACTGAGCTTTAAATGCAGCATGGGATGGCATGGTTAGACATGCCAAGGCTTTTGGAATATTGTTTCTTTGCTTGATTTTTGTTTAGATGTCTTTGATTTTCCTTAGAATCTACTTTTGGCTGCATTTCACTGGCGGGCTGATACCAGAAACTCCTGACAAGCACCTAGTACCCAGGGAGCTCTTATCTCCAGCGGCCATCAATTTTGTATTATATATCGGGAAGGGCCTCCCTCATTCCTTCATTATCATTGTTGTCAATTTAGCATTCCACTTGTAAATTCTTTCCTTTAAGACTATCCTAGTCTGAAATTTCTCAAAAAAGATACACAGAACCACAATTGTCAGGAAAAAAAAAATCATTTGCATGCTAAGAAGAACAAACTCAATTGGAATCCAAATGTATTGAGACATTATTCCTCCATTTTTAATCTACGTGGTTAATTCCATTCTTAAACTCTGTTTAGAAGGCTGCCGATTTTTTAGTACATAAGGAAAGCTAAGACTTAGCTCTCTGCCTTTGCTGCAAGGCAACAGCTTTTGTTAAGGTAGCCACACCTTTGAAATGCATTTGGGTTCTGTTCCCTGCTCTAGGAAACCTGCTTTCACCTGGGCCTTCTCACCCTGTAAGCATGGATTCTAATTGCTGTAGTTGGACGCCATATGTAAAAAAAGTTTAATTAAATTACATTGGGTGCTATTTGTAGAGAAATAAGTAATTAAATTGTTTACCAATATTTATATTATCATTAATTGGTTGGGCAGCTGTTAATCTTTAACCGGATATTGTAAATGAGTACACACAGACACCACGTGGATTTTAACAAGCCTTGGCCTGAGTTGAGCAATCTTGGCCCATCTATGCTAGCTCTTAATTCTACTACCCAAATATGACCCCATATATACATACATCCCCTTGGACTGCCATTCTCCATGCTATGCCGACGTTCCTGGCCATGTGGAGTGATGTTTTTTTGTTTTGATTTGTTTTGTTTTTTCTAACCTATGGTGAGTGTCCTCCTTCCTGCTCCTGGCTGGAATGCATTAACCTCTGTCCAAAGCACAGCTTTCCTGTTCTAATCTCAGGGAGTCCCACCTTTTTTCTGTCTTTGACCAATCTCAGGCCTCAGCATTTTATTTAACCAATCAGAGTCATTGTAAGTAACAGACATCAAGCAGGACCAATTAATTAACATGTAGAATGCTTAATACTACCCCATCAACAGTGTGTGAGTTAATTCACCTAAACTGATCGACCATAGGATGGAGGTGCCAGTAACCTCAGCTCTTCTTTCTGATGAGCCCTGGCATTATTCTGAACTACCACATATGTTACAAAGCCACAAGAATCACCAGAGGACAGGGGCCAACCTATTTCTTTGTGTCCTGTGTGCTTTTCATTATTTATGAGGGCTAGGTCCTAAACTCATGAGTTACAAATGCCTAACTTCGTGACACCCTCTGGCGAGATTCAAGGAGCTTGTCCTAGGTCCACAAGCTAAAGGACACATTTCAGAAGATGACTCTGTCTGCTTTTCATGTCCATCACTACCCCACCTCCTTGATTAATAAAAGAATCTTTCTCCCATGGTACATGCACAAGACACTTTGAGGATCAGAATCACTGTTTTAGGTCACTGTCAAATAACTAGGTCCTCTTTCTGTGGGTGAGACAGCATCAGGACTCTGCCAGAGGACTGTCCTTGGACATATGAACCTTAAAAATAGTGATGGTGTGCAGTTCCTAGGAATTACAGGATGTCACGTGTTTCTGATGGTCATTTGAATGACCATCTTGAGGATTCAGAGTGAATACATGGTCCCTCTATTACCTAGAGCAGAATTCCTTATAGGCTTGGAAAATGGAAGGGGACATATGCAAAGGAATGTAGTTTGTACATCTGAGAGCACATTCTGGATGACATTCAGAAAACAAATAAGATAAATAAATGTAGTAGAACTGGAGATGACCATAGAAAGAGTTTGGATACTGCTCTGCTAATCATTTGCATCAGTTTGGAGTGGGTGGAGATTTCTGATTTTTCTTCAATTCACTGAAAAGACTCCAGATGGCTGGCACCTTGTTTTCAGCACAACCAAAGAATCCACTTGAGTTTGCCCTGAACATCTGATTTTCAGAACTATGAGATAATGAATTTGTGCTATTGTAAACAGCAAAGTTTGCATAATTTGATATAGCAGTAATATAAAGCCCAGAAGAGGAGAAATATGAAATTTAAATAGAGGTTGGAGATAGTAATTTTGTTTAGATAGGATGAGGAAGAGAAAGACATGTGCTTGAAGAACTGTGCTAGAGAGAGAAGCTGGAAAATTTGCCAAGTGAGTCCCATCATGGACAGTGCTTTTTCAGGGACTCATATGGCAGCCTAGAATGGACATCACATCTATAAACTGGTATCATGACAGCCATATAGGGAATCAAGTATAATGAACTATTGTAGAGTACCAATTTAAGAATTAAAATGACTTCAGTTGGCTACTTGCAATGGAACTATAAGAAGTTGGGCCTGTCAGCAGTCAGCCATGAAGAATGGAGGTCTTCATGGAGACCCACCTTCTTATGATGAACTCTTTTGACGGATGATAGATAAAGAGGAGTCATTTTTTCCCAACATGAAGCCACTGGTGACTCCACCATGCTCCACCAGATAGTTCCAAACTCAGGAACATGCAGACATCCCTGGTTACACTGAGTGGTTCACAAAACAAAACAAAAGGGGTGAATGTGGAAAAGGGGCTTATAGGTTTGTAGAGTGGAGTCCTGAGGTAGATTGGAGAAAGAGACGAGAGGGTGGGAGATAAGACTAATCAGAATGCATCATATGTATCCATAAAATCATCAAGGAGTACATTTAATTAATAAAATATGAGTTGAGTATCGTTAATTATAACTTTAAAAGCTTATTGTTGTTCTTTGGAAGGGATGTTTCAGACTGTTTTCTTTCTTTTTTGCCATCTGAATATTTACCCAATAAAAGTAGCTTTATTTTATAACAGGGGAGAAATTTTATTATTCTTAAGTGAACCCAATGATTTTTATACTTCGCCCTGAGAACAAGCATGAATCTGCAAGCTTTATCACACCTCATGTGGATCCTGCCACCAGCGTCTCTAATCTCCACACAGAAGTCACTTAAATGCCAGGTTAACTGTGATGTTAACGTAACAGGTGCTGTTGTTAAGTTTATTTTCTAGTTAGAACAGAGCAAATCAAAACCCATTTTTAAAAAAATTCTCTTCCATATTATTGGCATCCTCAGGAAATGGATGTGTCTCCTTACTTATCTAAGTGAATGGAGGAGAATGAACATAATCTATCCCTATTTTTCATTGTGATATGATAGGGTACACGTGTTGGGTAGGGATTTGAGTGAATTCAACCTAGATTGCAATTCAGAATGAATAGGTACATTATTCTTAGTTTTTGAGACTCTTCTAAGACAAGAGTTGGGTCAATTTTTCAGAAAATTGATGTCCTCCAGCGGTTGCATTACTACCATATGTAACTATGAACATACCAAAGATAATTTGTCTTTGAAGCTGTGGAATATAAAACAAAAGAGTCCTTAATGTATACAGCACAATATGATATTACCTTGCAAATCACATCAGATTTAGCATAGACTTTGCTATATATATTATAAATGATGCCAATTTTTTAACAGTAGCAGCTTATCTTCCTTCCAATCTCTCTCTGTTTTCTCTTTTTCCATAGTGTATTTCTCTTTATGCATCAACTTTACATTTACTCTGCTTTACAATTTGGATCTTAAACATTCCAGAAAAGCCTCAAGTGTTAAAGGTGTTTAGGGCAGTGCTCCTGCTTGTGATGGAACCTTTGAAGGGTCAGACCTTGTTTGAGTCCTTAGGAGACTGAAGGCATAGTCTTGAAAGGGACACTGTGGTACTATGATGAGCTGGATAGCCTTCTCAACATTTCCCAAACTGATGCACTATTTGGTCACAGACCTCAAAACAATGGAACCTGTGAACTTTAGAATGAAACCTCCAAAAACTATGAGCAAAAGCAAAGACTCTCCACTTTTTAAATATCCTACCTCAGGTATTTTGTTGTAGTCACAGGGAGCTGATTAATAGTCTGGTACTAAAATTATATGTTCATACTATTTTGAGACAAGTTAGCAAAGGTCAACCTGAGGCTCACTAGCATCCAGGGTGGTATATATGGTGCTGAAGCATCTTTAAGAAAGTGATTAATTCTGCCCTTCATCTACATACTGTGAGCATCTATTGAATGACTGTTTCCAATTGATCTGAGACATTTTTCTCCCCACCTTGATTCTGTATAATCATATACATGGCCAGTGATCATCTACTCAAATACTAAAAATGCAGTCATGAAGAAAGATGTTTCATTAAATTAATGGGAAATGTTGCATACTGTTTATAAATTTTTTAAACACATTGATTGATAACTATTGGATCAGATGAGATTGGGTGCATTCAGTGTGGTATGGGCAGAAACAACCTACATGTCCCTCAACAAAAAAATACATAAAGAAAATATGGTACATTTACACAATAGAATACTAATCAGCTATTAGAAACAAGGAAATCATAAAATTTGCAGGCAAATGGATGGAACTAGAAAAGATCATCCTGAATGAGGTAACCTAGATCCAGAAAGACACAGATGGTATGTACTCATTTATAAGTGAATATTAGTCATACAGTACAGGATAGCCATACTACAATCCACAGACCCAAAGAAGCTAAGTAACAAGGAGGGCCCAAGGGAAATTACTTCAAACTCATTCAGAAGGGGAAAATATAGACATCAGAAATAGATGAAGAGAGGAAACTGGATGGGGGGGGGGGAGAGTGGCAATCAGGTGGGGGAAAGCAGGGGGGGGAGATGATAGTACTGACAGATAGAAGGGAAACATGGTGGTAGCATCTCTGGGACAAGCTAGAGATGTGATGGGGTAGGTTCCTGCAAGGATGCATTGGGTGACTCAGGCTGAGAATTCTAAAGTCAGGCAGGGCTGCCAGTGGGTTGGGGGGGACACCAACCCACCCACAAAACCTTTATCCACTATCTGCCCTGCCTACAAGATGTACAGGAATAAAGATGGAGCAGAGATTGAGGGAATGGCCAACCAATGACTGGCCCAACTTGAGACCCACCCTATGGAAAAGAGCTAACCCCCGATGCTATTGATGTTGCTCTGCTATGCTTTCAGACGGGAGCATGGCATAACTGTCTTCTGAGATGCTACACCCAACAAAGGACCAAAACAGATGCTGAGACTCATAGCAAATCATTGGATGGAGACCTGGGAATCTTGTGGAAGAGTTGGAAGAGTTGGGAGAAGGACAGAGGCACTGGAAGGGGACACAAGCTACACAAGAAGACCAACCAAGGCAACTAACCTGGGCCCATGGGGACTCACAGAGATTGAACAACCAACCAATGAGCATGTATGGACTGAACCTAGGCCTCCCACATTTGTGCAGCTGAGGAACAACTTTGTCTTCATGTAGGGTCCCTAGTGATTGGAGCGGGGGCTGTCCCTGACTATTGGGTAACTTTTCCTTAGCTGGGCTGCATTAGATGGCTTCAGTGGAAGAGGATGCAGTTAGTTCTGATGTGACATGAAGTGCTGGGGCAGATTAGTGAGGAGGTTCCTTCTCTGAGAAGAAGGGGGAAGGAGGATGGACACAGAGGTGGGGGAGGGTAGGACTGGCGGGATAGGAGGGAAGGGGCTGTGATCCGGATGTGAAATGAATAAATAAGTTAATTAAAGGGAAAAAAACGAAAGAAAACTAATAGGTTAAAAACTATTTCTGCAGGTTGCACCAGAACTCATTGTTTGCTATCCGAGGCTGTGTGGGTAAAATTCTCCTGAAGTCTCATGCAGTTTAATGAGTGTGTCTTCTTACATTCCGTGAGGGAAGGAAAGCAATAAATACCAAGTTCACTGATGCTGGAAGAGTGCGGTGGGAGCTGATCTGCGCCCCTCTGTAAAATCAATTTGGTGTTCACCCCCTGATCTCCTGCGCGGATCCTGCCTCAGTAAGGTACTTTCTATTTCTTCCCATCTCCAACATTTCCCTACTGCTCTTTAAACTGCATTTGCCAACTACACATGACCTTGTTGTTTTCACTCAGAAATCTTGCAGCCCTTTAACCTCGAGATACTTCAACACTCTCCCCAGATTGAAAGATAATGGGAACACATTTTGAAATAATATACCAGATCCCGATAACTCCTGAATGAAAAAGATGCTCAACTAGGCAGTGATAAGTATTGCATGTTAATATTGACAAGATGCACAAAATGCCTGTGTGAATATTGAAAGCGATATGTGCCTTCTCATTATAATTTTGTCTAAAATTCTTCTTTTAAAAATAATCTTCAGTACATACTGGTTTGTCGCTCTCTCACAAAAATGGAATTGAGTTCACCAATTCTGTTTCTTCCCAATTTCTCTGGGTTATGATATAGCATGATTAGTATTGATCCTTTAGGAAATAAAACTAACTATGGTCTTTTTATAGAGTAAACGAGGTCTTTTTAATTACTATTATCAGTTTGTAAATGTAAATAAGCTTAGGTCTTCACATTTCCTTATGCTTTTGGCCTAGAACATCTCCACAGAAATGAATGATATTTCCTGGTATAGACTTAGCTCCTGTCATAAGACATGCCAGTCCAGTAAACTCAAGTAATAAGTAAGTTATTATCAAAATAAGAAGGTGGAGTTTCACTTATATCACTACCATACTTCTTCAGACAAGAAACTGGTGTGGATGATGATGTCAGCAGCTTGATATCCACAAAATCGATATTTAAGAGTCATACTAAAGCTGTTAAAAATCCTTAGTCACAAACAGAGCAAACATAGTAATAGATAAAGATAGTTGGAGACAAAGGATGATACACATATTAAAATAGAAATCTAGGGCATAGATATTTCCTTCTCTATCACGTAGAAACATTTTGAGGGTTTGTCCAAAGTGACTGAGAAAGCTTTTGTCTTGTTGCTGATGTTTAACACTTTATTATCATGGTTTTGACCTTTTAACAATGATTCTAGTAAACAGATGTTAGTGCTTTGTGTAGATTGTCTTAATACCTCAACTTCCTTTAAAGTGAAACACTTTCACTCAGTCTAAAATTATAGAGCATTCTAGGGATTTTAAGGAGAAAAAAAATGGGAATATTTGAAATTTTGATAGCTTTTTGGACATGGTCTTTTTAGGGTGTTTCCATACTATTTCCACTCAGATTCTTGCTACAGACAGAATGTTTGTGTCTCCTATTTCCCAGATTCACATATTGGAATCTAATTCCTAATGAAGAAGATACAGAAGTGAGAACTCAGAGCAGTAATTGAGTCATGAGAGTGAAGGAAACTCTTGGAAATGGGACTGGTGGCCCTATAAAATATACTTCATAGAGCACACACTTTGATCTCTTCCTTGATCTAGCCTCCTCAACTCTGTAAATAAATTTTGATTATTTATAAGACTCTTAAATTTTAAAAATATTTTATAATAACAGATAGAACTAAGAGAGTTTATTTGATCCAAGATGAAAGAAACTAAATGGTGGTCTACCAGAAAAAGAAAGAAAATTTTACAGTTGTGGGCTTTCCAGAGGGACACTCCACTGCCCTTCCTGATGGAAGTTTCTGAAGCAGCTCTCCAGGTTTACTATCACAAGATAATAAACTTTATCTTCACAGCCCCTGAATCTTCTAAGTCCATCCCTAACTCTAAACACATCCCTTACACCTCTGGCCTTTTAAAAGCCTTCTTTCAATGGTTCTTCCTTCTAGAGAAAATAGCACAAGTTTCTCTTTCTTATTAGTCAGGGTTCTTTACATATCTTTGCCCAGTTATCTCTCCAGATTTACTATTGAGTATATTAAACATGTTTTTCACACAAGATTACTTCATCTCTAAATACTCAAAATATTTTAAATCTACATAACCATGCATTATCTATTTTCTGTCTCTATATGTTGTTTGTTTGTTTATTTATTTTTAATTTTCAATTTTACTCCATTGGAAATAGTTTTCACCAATGCCTCATATTTTTAACTACTTGACTTTACTCTAATCTGACAGAATATCTCTTCCTTATCTCCCAGGCAATTAGTACCACAGGAGACAAAAGAGATATTCATGCATTTTGTTCTTTATCACATTGGAACCTGTTTGTGGCATTCTTACAAGCAGTTGTAGCCATTATAGACATGTGCTCCCATGAAGTAGTCTTTTGTTCATTTTCTATGTTTGGGTGTGTATGGTTTGGGTTAAGAACAGTAGCGTGTTCTTATTGCAAAGGCTGAATTGTTCTTTACCAGTTTTGAGTTAACAGCAAATTTGAGAGCAAAGTGTGGGGACAGATCTATGTGCCTTTCTCCAACACCTTTTATCACTGATGATCCTAAAGAATGCATCATAGTCACCAATGTCAATAGTATACATAAGGATTTGTTCCAGGTACATTCATGTTTATAGAATTGAATAACTGTATATTGACATACAAGCACTTCATATTATAGCCTATAAAAATATGTTCATTACCTTAACAACCCTTTGTGCTTTTCCTGATCTGCCCTCTCTGACCTTTCCAACCATTTACCCTTCACAAAAATGTTTCAGTCATTTTTCCTTTTCCCAAATATAGTATGTATGTATGCATGCAATCATACAATAAATAGCCTTCATAGATTAACTTCATTCACTTATAAATACTCATTTAAGATTCCTCTGTTATTCTGATAGTCTGAAATCTCATTCTTTTCAACACTGAATAATATTTCAGTGTTTGAATGTACCACAGTTCACTTGTCTGCTGAAGAATAGCAGGATTGTTTTCAGTTTTGGGAATCATGAAGAAAGCTGCTGTCAGTGGCCAGGTACAGGCTTCTGTATCAAAATAAACTTTCTTAAGTAATAAAAAATTAGAATCAATATTGCATAAATTTCCAGGTTAAATTAACATGGTCAATATTTAACACAATAGGAAAAAGAATAGAGAAAAAATCTGGTAGAAGTTATAAGTGCTCTTGACATAACTAACTGAAGGAGCACATTATCACTTCTGTTCAAAATACTGTGTTATTGGACTCACTTTACTTCAAAAGTATCAAGGTCAGAAGCTAGATTGATAGCTCAGCTGTTAAGAGTGTTGCTGCTTTAGCAGAAGACCAGAGTTTAGTATACAACTGCCTGTAATTCAAGCTCCCAGGAATCTAACATTCACTTCTGGCCTTCATGAGCAACAGTACATATGTGGACACACACATACACATGCACTGATCTCCACCCATACACATAAATACAAATAAATAAACATTTTAAACATGTATTTAAACTAGCTCCCATTCTCCAAAATGTTCTATTTTAAATAAAGTACAGAAATATGACAGATTAATTCAACTCAAGAATCCTAATTCCATCTGATTAGGAAAAATAGAAGCCTGGGGAATCAATGAAATAGTTAAAAAAAAAATAACTGAGGGGAAGCTCGGATGCTGCTATTGTACCCATCCTTAGTCTGTGTTTGGTTATTATACTTTGGTTAGGTAACAAAATACCTATTTTGAAGAAATGCATGCTGAGGAATCTAGGAGTATAAGATGCAGTGTCTAATATTTTAAATGGACTATAATGAAGAAATATAAATGTCCATGCTGCATAAAAGTGGGTGTCTGTGAATGAAAATGTGACTGTAAAAGAGAAAGGTGTAGATTGGTTGTGAAATCTTAGAAACCCCATAACTTGAGATTTATGTTAATTTATGGAATATGTTATGAGGAAGAATAAAAGTATTTGAAAGTAAAGAAAGTGAAGGTTCTATAAGTGAATAATGTAATGACAGAATCCCAGTTCTGCCTTTATGTAGAAATCTACCTGGAAGGATGGTTTTCTTTACAGTTTTAAAACTTACACATTCTACAGATCCATTACTTCTATACATATCAACATTCAATAATTTCATTACTTTAAACAACGTCCTCAAAAGCATCTCTTAAATTTTATAATGCCTGCAAATGTATTTTTTTGAAAATTGATCCAACACATTTTGTTATAAAATGGTGGGCTCATTACCAAAAGTGCTGTGACCCCAGGAAGTCTTCCTCACTCATGTGAAAGATGTGTGCTTCCTAGTGTCTTGTGGATTGTGCCGACAACTTGTGATTAAAATTGTTGCCAGCACTTCTTTACCAGGGCATTTAATGTGAGGGCTGGGAACCTCCATACCTCTCACTCATTCTAACAGCAGACTTTCACCAGCAGAATGACTGCAGTTAGCAGGTGTACATGCACTTGTGTAACAACAGGTAATAAGTGATTGCTCTTGGGATGTGTGTGTTATACAATGACCCTCACACATGCAGTTTCTTCTAATTGAAGCCAAGTGAATAGAAGCTATACACAATGAATATTTAAAACAACAGAGAGGAAGAAATGAACTAAATCGCAGACTTCATTTAAGCCAGCAAACTTTATCATCAGTAAAAATTAGCAAATCTCATTATGATTATATGCATATTAGAAATATCGCAGGCATCATTAGCTCTTCCTGGCACTATTCAAAAGTGCTTCTTTATCCCTTGAAGCAGGAAAGGCCACAGCGGCTGTATTCACAGGCCTTAGACTACTACCTGCCTGTTCCAGAGAGAAGTCATTTCATACATGGTGAATACAAATCAAATCCTACTTGTTTAGAGGGAGAAAGAAAAATGTAGGAAAGGATGTGGGAGGTTGAGGGAACAAGGGAGAACAAAAAATGTGTGCCCTCAACTCCTTTCCAGACACTCCTAGGAAATAAAATACTAGAATGACGGAAGGATACGAGGGAAATTAATAAGCTGAAAATGTGATATTTCAACCAACATCGAGGGAAAGTGTTTTATGATAGGAGCTTATATAATGCTGCCATTGTTGATCCTATAATCATATCACATAGACAGCTTCATAGAGCCTTAACATCAGGTCTTCCTTATACAAGGATGACAAAGTGCTGTTAATGACATGTGTGGTATACAAAGAAATGCAGACATTCAATTAGTGTTTGAATAAATTCAGCGTCTGAAGAGTAAATCAATGCTTCAAAGCAGAATTGTCCGGCATTAAGTAGTTCCAAATACAACAGATAAATGTGGATAAATGCAGCAATTATGCAATGTACTGATTTCCCCAAATTCTTTATATTTCTAAATAAGTACAACAAAGCCACCTGATTACAGTGAGCAGAACATAAAAAACAAAGTGGGAAAATGCTTCTGCATCTGGGGACTGTAATTAGATCCCTGGTTTATTTCCAATCAGGCACTTTTATGTTAGTGATTTGAATAATACAATTGCAAAATTAAAATCAGAATATTTGAAATTATACTAAAACATCACTAAAAGAGAAAGGAATAGTATTTTCATACAGACATTCATTGTAATAAACACAATGTGAGAATTATTTTAACTGATCCTTATTGCTGATTGATTCATAACTTAAATCCCATATTTGCCAGCTGGCAGGACCCACCACAAGAGGGCGGATTGTGGATGCCGGTAGCTGAATATTTGTTATCCTGCCTAGTATAATCATATTCTGATGGCATCCTCAGAGGAATATCATTAGAAAGACTCTCTTATTGCAAACACAGCCACTCCAGTTTTATTTGTTCCTAAATTATTCTGTTCAGATGGCCTAATTTTCTACCCATGTCCATTGAAGATTTGAGAGACAGAGAGAGAGAGAGAGAGGGTGGGGGGAAGGGAGGGAAAAAGGAAGGATTAATTTTAACCATACTGATCCATATTGCTAGTATTTCAGGAAATAAATTAAATAAATTGTTAATATAATGATACATTAAAAAGAACAGTATTTATTGTTACTGATTATGAAGGATGAATTTAAAGAGAAATATTGCAATAGTTTGGGATGCTGTACTAAATTTAGAGTATTAGCAGATTTTCATTAAATTTGTTGTTATAACCAGAGAGCACTTCCTACTTGAGGAAAAACAAAACTAATTAAACCAAAACTAATCTTTCAATCCAAATTCCAGCCAGCTCCAAACATGTTTGAGTGCAACAAAAAGATTCAATTTATCATATGAAAAGCAAAAATATGTCTATTCATTTTATAAATTAGTAGCATGAATAAAAGCTGTCAGTGACCCTTCTATCCAAAAATGAATCAGAGTCCTAAAATGGATTAGTCTCTCAAGCCATATTTTCTGTTGTTTACTATTATCATCATGTACAACACGACAATAAACTGGATACTTTACAAACACTGATTTTTCAGGAAGTTTTTGCTAGGTTTAAGGCATACTTTTCTCAAGTTGTCTTTATTGTTCTCTTGACAATTGTTCTTTTCAAGCGCAACCTTGGTTCAGAATACAAATTCATTTTGTACAGAACCTGAAGATGTCTCTGCTTTTATCTCCTTTTCTTCTATTTTTTTTTTTTTTGTTCCAAGAAAAGTAGATATTGCTTGGTCTGTAAGAGATGTTGGATGCCTGAGATCATTATCTGAGGTCCATTCCATGATTAAGATAACTTTAACAGTGCATTTGTGAGCCATACAGTTGGACTGTTTTTTTTTTCCTGTTATCCAAATGTTGGCATTCAATGAACTAATACCATTAATATTAAACTAAAAACCAAATTTTGTAGTTATTCCGGGATGATTTTGCTTAAGCATGCTTCCATGCACAATACTGGAAATACAGTCAGTGCTGGAGAAATAACATAATCTTTTCTATGTTAATGTTTAAGAGAATTAATAGACCGCCAGTTTACTCTTCCTCTGGCCAATAATATCTGCAAAATCTGGTGCTAATTATTAAATGCATAGAATTTCTTTCACAAAGAAGTATCTCCTGCTTTACCAGTCTTTGAACTCACTGCCTGCATCCCTCTGTGTACTAACAGCCCTACAATACTTGTACCCTTATAATATGATTAACAAAGTATTTACAAGTTTATTAAATATCTACAGCATTCTGAGAACTGTATTCAGTGTTTCATATTATCACTTATGATTTGCCCTGTGTTGCTGACAGGGAAGTAGAAAATCAGATAAATTTATTTGCTTTCTGCTAAATATTTTCTTTGGAAGAGCACTTTATAAGTGCCAATATCAGTCTCTTCCTGTTGGATTAAGCAGATACCATGGCCAAACCTATATCACTGAAACAGGAGGTCACCCAAGAGTGACCTTGTCAGGAAAACCCAGGAAATTTCTGATATGAATTCACCTGTGGCATATGATTAATGCAATTAATGGCATACTCTATTGTCGGTTGGAGACTGCAAAGTTTTCATGGAGAAAGAGATGCTCATAAAAATCAAAGAGCCTTCCTGGTATTGGGAACAAAAGGTAAAGACAGTGATGCAGTGATGCCAGCTGTGTCTGGGGACAAAGGAACAGATTATCTTGACCAGAGAGCAAAAGTAAGGTTAGGAGGCAGGACTGAACATGTTCTTTCTGCTATGCTAAAATGTTTTTACTGTATTCTCTCTCTGTCTCTGTCTCTCTCTCTCTCTCTCTCTGTGTGTGTGTGTGTGTGTGTGTGTGTGTGTGTGTGTGTGTATAATGGAGTGTGTCTGTAAGAAAGTGTGTCTGAGAGAGAGAAATGCTGCATTTGTATGTACGTAGTGTGTAGTAAAGGAATCGGGAGTTTGTGAGGTACACTACAATGAGGTTTGAAGTGGGCTTTTGAAAGATCATCTGGAAGCACCAAACCAGGTCCTAGAATACTGGTGGCATAGAAGGTGAAAGGTAAATGGAATGGAGAATGTCTAATGAGAGAGAC
This sequence comes from Lophiomys imhausi, assembly GCA_907164525.1. NCBI lineage: Eukaryota > Metazoa > Chordata > Mammalia > Rodentia > Muridae > Lophiomys > Lophiomys imhausi. Next base: position 1,621,321 of record CAJQZJ010014103.1, on the reverse strand, counting down.
CTTTTGCTGCTTATAGTATAACCTGATCACAGCTACTGCAAGCCTAAAATAAAAGAAAGCAAGCAAGCATACATAGAGAGGGGAATATTGAGGGGTGTAAGAATCAAATAAGATGTTCATAATGCAATTCTCCTTCTGCATCTGAGTGCTCTAACTATAAATTGAAGTTATGCAAAGAAAAATGAATCTGTTGCCCAGTTTGCTCATGGAAAGTGAAAAGTAGGCATGGTATCCACAGGATGCTCAGGGTTTTTCTTCTGACATGAATTACAAAAGGGACTTACACAGATCGATTGTATAGGAAAAAGCTGGACAATGAATTATTGACTTTGCTTGTATAAATAGTTTGAACTGAACTTCACCTCATTATAAGAACAGGGACAAAAATTATAGGTAATTATTATTTTGAAAGTGGTTAACATGGAAGGATTTTTGAAGGCTTTTTATTCAGCTAAGAAAATTGCATGATATGAAACAAGAAAGAAGAAACAAAATCCTATTTTCTCAGGACTACACTAATTATTTATATTATGCAAGAGCTAAAAGAAAAAATACAAACTTGGATGCTTTTTCTCAAGGTTGTTTTGTTTGTGGCTATGTTTCCCTTTTCTGCAGAAATCTGAAAACCCAAATTGTCAGCAACACAATGTATAGGAAAGGTGTCCTCTGCTATTGTTACTCAGGAAATTTTTTTTAACCCATTTGCTACTGTTTGCATAGTATGTTTCCTATGTCTGCCTCATTTTAATAAATACTGGAAGGCTCCACTGGGACTTGAGTGTATCTCTGTGAGGTTATCTGGAGTTGCATTATTTACTTGTAGGTTCCAATGCGCACACTAGGGAATTACGATGACTTTCATAACCTATGTATACTTGGCTATATGTTTCCATATTATTCTTTCTAAATATTTAGAGTAAAATTGACATGTCTGAAAATGAACCATCTCGATGCTCCCTTTTGAGTGTCAGAATGGTTCAGTTTTCCTGAATTTTCTCTCCTGTACGTTTTGATTTTTTTTACTTGAAACTAAAAATTTCATTTTATGATCTCGGGCTGTCTCTACCTTAATACAAGTTTTAGAAAAAATCTACATTATACTATCAAAATAAAAATACATATTTTTCCTCTAAAATACTTAATGTGTAATACCTATAGTTTCAGTTATATAAGTAGGTGAGTTTTACTTAGTGTGACCAGTTGTTAAATGTGACATGCTTAACTCCGGCAAGATGGCTCAGGAGGAAAAGGCTCTTGTTGCAGGATCTGAGGATCTGAGCTCATTCATCGAACATAGAACATACAGTTGGGAGAAGAGAAACAACTCCTTCAAGTTGTAATTGAGATTAGTACTAGAATCCTATGCCAAAACTTAATGATTAGGAAAATGTAGTGATTTGCATCTAAGTCAGTGCGTACTTCATGTAGAGCATGTTATGTAGGTGAGGCACTAAGGTGGGCATATTTGGTTTTCATTCAAGTGAATACACCCAACAGCCCAACAATGCAGGCGTCAGTCAGCATTCCTCTTGTATTGATGGCCAACAGTAGATTCAATTAAGTTGTTCAAGGAGAAGAAGGTGGATCAGAAATGAATCCTAGCTATGACTCCAATACAGTATGAAAGATGACGTGCACTGTTATTGGGTGACCTGAAACCTTAGCAGGTCGGGCTGATACACACCTTGCCCACATGGGTTACCCAAGGAAAGCAGTGGTTTTACTCAGAGAAATTGCCTGTAAGTTAGAGGGATAGAGCCAGACGGTGAGCAACGGCCACAGCTCCAGCAAATCTCTCCAGTGCTTCTTTATTAGGCTTCCGCTCTTGATAGATCTTCTGTGATCAGATAAAGAAGTGAACTGAAAAAGAATCTCTCACAAATGATTTTGTTGTCCAAACAATGTACTTAGGCATCAATATGAGAGTGGATAAGCTCAACAATTTAAAACACAAACATTAGCTGTAGATTCTGGATACTCTTTGAACTGGGTGCTTTTTAAAATGATATATGGCAGCTGACCCAAGGAAGTTTTTCATTTTTTTTGTTATTAGATCCACTAATATGCATTGGTTATTACAGAAACATGTGCTTCATCTCTTATTGCCATACTTCAAAGAGTTAATAGATTTTAATTACATATTGTTTCACTGTGATTTTTTATTAAGAAGTCAGACTTAGAAAAAAAATGTAAAATATTAAATATATTAAAATTTCATTATTTTGTTAGCCTAACAGAAAATATTTTGAACTATAATAACAACAGTGTTTTTCTGCTAGATATAAACATGTATTATAGAAATATAGCATTTTTCTGAATAATAAATCATCTTACAAAGTGTAATGTTAAATTTGTGTGGAACCAGATACAGGTCAATATACTGCTGGAAAAAAATTTAGTAAATTCTGAAAACAAAACATATTTCATTGTCTTACCCTCTACATGTACATATGTGTATATACATACATTTGAAAACAAATTTGATTTACTGAAAAAATAAGATCAAATATTATTTAGAATTTCTTACTACATATAGAAAGAAACTATGAAAAGAAAAACATAATCATAAATTTAGATCACACTAAATATACAAAGTTTACAAAGTGATAAAAAAAAACTACTTACGTAACTGAAAATTAAAGAATTAATAGTTTTATTTCCATAGAACTCTTGGTCTGGAAAGATGGCATAGCGGGTACAGTGCTTGTCGTACAAGACTAACAATTGGAGGTCAATCCATGAAACTCATGTTTAAAAATATCTGGATGTGGTGGTGAATATCTATAACCCCGGCATGTCGATGGCAAGATATGAGGTGGAGGGAGCCTTTCCAGAAGCCAACAGGGCAACAAGCCTAAAGTATACAGCACAACATAAATAATGCCCTGATTCAGAAAGATGGAAATAAAGTAACAAGTCCCAAATATTGACCTATAACCTCCCCATGTACAATGTCATATGCATTCCCACACTCACATTCCTACATATCACACACACACACACACACACACACACACACACACACACACATACACATAAATAAATGTAACCATAATCATTCATAAAGAGCTCTGGCCATCAACTCTGGGAAAGCAAAGAGAAAAGCAGGCAGTTCGCAACAAAACAAAAATATGAAGTTTCACAGGGAATTACAGAGATGTATTGAGACTGCAACTTAGTTATCAATTATATTTATTAATAAGTATAAACTGTAATATCAGGCCAGCGGACTAGCTAGTGGATTGGCAGGAGGCTGGCAAGTCTGGCTTGCCTTAACTGACGGCCTGACCTTTCCTGGGGATAAAGCCCTGGACCAAGGATGGCCTTCACCACCTGCAACATAAACTGTATTAACCAATGTATCTATTAATTATTTATTAATTACTATAAACTGTTACATTAGGCCAGTAGGACAGCAGACAGCGGTGGCCTGGAAGGATAGCTGCCAGGGCTTGCTGGGAGGCCTGTGGCCAGAAGCCTGAAATCTGCGGTAGCCATTTTCCAATAATTAAATACATCAAGACCTTTTAATGTTTCAACACTTAGCCCTTAGCTGGGCAGACTCTCAACTAGCTCACCTAAATTAATCCCAGACCACCTAATCCCAATCAGTCACGTGGCTTGCTGTACCTTCCAGAGCGCTCAGACACATCTGTCTGCTTCCATGTCTCCTGGCAGAAAGGGAGCTTCCTCTGTGTAAAACCCAGGGTCTTTTCTCAATCCCAGTAAGTCCCACCTCCCTATACTCTTATCAGTGTCTTTTATTAATCTATCAGAGAATACCTCAGAAAGGGAAGTAACCAGATGTCTAGGACTGAAATCAACCTCTGAGAACTAACATATTAGACCTTCCTCTAACAATGTATTTTAAAAGAGTAAATGAGATATATTTTTATATTTGTTAGTTACCAAGAATGAAAAAAAATAGAAGATGTCCTATGTTTAAAAAAAAATCTGTAGTGGTTGCACAAGCTTGCACTCCCACCAGCAATGGAGGAGGGTTCCCCTTTTCCACCACCTCACCAGCATGTGCTGTCATTTGAATTTTTGATCTTAGCCATTCTGACAGGTGTGAGATGGAATCTCAGAGTCATCTTGAGTTCCATTTCTTTGATGATTAAGGATGTTGAGCATTTCTTCAAGTGACTCTTGGTCATTAGAGATTCCTCTTTTGTGAATTTTTGGTTTAGCTCTCTACCCCATATTTTGATTGGATTATTTGGTTTCTTGGTGTTTAATTTCTTGAGTTCTTTATAAATTTTGGATGTTAGCCCTGTGTCAGATGTGAGGTTGGTAAAGATCTTTTCCAAATCTGTAGGTTGAATCTGTAGGAAGGGTTAATCTGATTGACTAGTGGAACTTGACACCATCCATTGAAGGGCAGAAATGCCACATTCTGTGACAGCATATGTTGTGTATCCTGACAATTCTCCCTCTTGGGATCTCTTCTAAGAACACTATTATAGCACTGAAGTACCACTGCACTATTATATTGGAATGAAATGAGGCTATTCACTGTAATATACGTCTATCTGAAGGTAATAGCAAAGACAATATAATTAATTTATAAAGGAGTACAGGTGCACTTTAATATTTAATTAAAATTAATCTAACTTCAAGTAATAGGTAAAACATGCACATAAACTAAAACACATGCAGAAGAAAAAGTTTTCTTTTTCCTTCATGTGAATGTAAAAGTTGGTATGCTGTCTCTACTTTATGAAGCACTTTGGGGACCAGACTTTGTGTATTTCTCCTTCTCATTAACACATGATACAGCTCTTAATTTTCAGGGTTCAGTTCTAGAATAACCACATTCAATATGAAGAGAGGGGAATTGTGTAAAAATGAAAATGGCCAAGGACTAGCTAGGAGATTCCCCTTCTTAAGAAACTTGAATCTGGGCTGGAGAGATGGCTCAGCCGTTAAAGGCTAGGCTCACAACCAAAAATATAAGAAACTTGAATCTGCAGAACTTAGGTGTAAAGCCTAACCAAACAAGGTGTAGCTTTTATCTTTGATGTCCACTTGACTAATTAAATATTAGTCTAGACCAAGTCAAGAAAGATATTACTAAGAAGCTAGTACCCTCTGATGAACACACTGCAAATGGAGGATCATCACCTTACTAAGGAAAAAAATGTTTAGAATCGATCATGTTTTTAAAAGGTGTTTTTTAGAAACTTATCATGAGCTGTTTTTGACTTGGTTTACCAATAATAACACAATGATGTAAATGCCTTATGCAGACTAAACTATATATTTAATATAATATGACCATGGCAAATGTTTGTTATGTGGCTGTTAGTTTATAATGAATGTGACAATCTGTATGCAGACCACTAAGGAAACACATAACACCTTCTATTTTTTTTCATTACATTTAAGTAAGTTTGAATATGTACTACTTTTTAGTTTTCTATTAAAATATTTTTTAATTTTTTGAGAATTTTAGATAATGTATTTTAATCATATTCATCTCCTTCCCTGTAATTACTTCCATATCCACCCAACCGATCCATCGGTCCTTCAACTTTTCCTTAAACTACTAATAAGAAATATTAACCTGGGTGGATACCAGGCATATAGCAAGTCTACAACTTGAATTCTAGATCTTGACCTGGTGAAGCAAAGCTGTAAACCTAGTACTCAGGAGGCAGAGGTAGGAGAATTACTGCATGTTTGAGGTCATTCTGTTCAGCCAGGACTACATGGTCAGATCTTGTGTCATAAACGTAGCCCGTACATCTGTCCAATTACTTAGTGTTAGGACCTTGTTCATATTCTAGTTTTTCCACTTAGTAATTCACTCACCTTTATGAAATTGGAGAAGTCACAAACACTATCAGCCTCAGTTACATATAAAATATAATAAAGCTGTAAGATGGGTATATATGCAGGTTATATGTCAGTTTCAGTCCAATTCAAATATGCTGATTTTTTAAAAAAAATTATTAATAAATTTATTTATTTGTTGCTTCAGGTTACAACTTCCTGAACAGAACACCAGCAACTCAGGATCTGAGACCAACAATCAATAAATGGGACCTCATGAAACTGAAAAGCTTCTGTAAGGCAAAATATGCTGATTTTTAAAGAAAGCACAACTTAGTAAATATACAATCAGCGATCAATAAGAGTTTGGATTAAATTATTAAGGTGCTTGAGATAGTTGGGCCCAGGAATCTATTGTTGTGAAGAGGGACTTACATTAATGGTTGGCTTTAGAAGGAGACAGACCTTCTAAAGGTCTAAATTGAAGGAACATTTAATTCTGTCTAAAATCCCTGAGTGAACATTCAAAGCCTACTTCTCGGGTCTTCAGTAGATATGACTTTGGATTTTGCTTTTGATATAATGGCTCTGGGCAAGGAAATTGCATGTCTGATCCTTAGGGTACTTGGTACGTCTTCCTGACCCTGGAGGAGGAGAGATCAGAGCTAAGCATGGCTCATGAAGGTTAGAGGACAGAATAGTAGAGTAAAACTATATTTGTAAAGCCCTGGATCAAGAGAAAGCTTCCCAGAGTATTTGAGGAAGCTAAAAGGCCCCTCCCTACCCATAGCAAAGCTGGTTGGCATGATTGGCACTTTTAGGAAAATCGCAAAAACTATATTCACAACTGCAAGGATGAAAAAGGGGAAGAAAATAGATATAAAAGGAGAAGTTCAATGAATTTTCCACATAGAGATATCAATTCATTCACATTTACAGGACTGAACAAAGTCCAAATTCATAAAAGTCATTCTAACAGTTTAAATTTGGAAAAAGGCAAAGGCAGGCAGTCTTGAGAGATACTTAGAGATAGAGGGAAATGCTGATTGTCTATAATGAAAAGTGTGGGCACACACATGCACACAGGTGTGCAGCCTGTCATGGGAGTGCTCTTCTACCTAGCTTCAGGCTGAGGAAACAGGAGAGAGGCTAAGCTATTTGCCTGTGATGACACAGAAAACAAATGGATGTTCTCACTCAGTGTTCAAATTTTTCACCCTTCGGTTTTCCAGACAATCCTTTCATAGGTTTGTTTTCTGACAACCTCTCCTATTCTTGTGGTGCTCTATAACTACACACTCAGGGGAATGTGGCTTTTGAAATGCAGAGCACTAAGCATTTATTAAAAAAAAAAAAAGGATGGGGCCATGATATTAAAACCTAGTCTTTTTTTAAATTTTTTTTTATTTATTGCTTAAGGTTACATCTCCATCACAGTGTCCTCTTTCCACCCTTCCCAGTCTCACCCTCCCACCCTCTACCCCCTAACCCTTCTATACCACTCCTCTGGAGTAGAGTGTCCCTATATAACAGTCCCTCACCCCAGTTCAGCAGTCATATGAGGGTCAAGTGCCTCCTCATACCCTGGGGGCCTACAAGGCAGCACCACTAGGGAAAAATGACTCAGTGACAGGGAGAGAAAACAAACAAAAAAGTCTATGTCCATGTTCCCTTTGGTGTGTTGGTTGTAGTATAGATATCCTGTACTATATAGCTAAAATCCAACTATAAGTGAATAGATGCCATGTGCATCCTTATATAAAACCTAGTCTTATATAACACTCACAAAACTTAATAAATATCCTAAACATTAAAGATTTATATGAATTATCAGTTTGTCTTATCTGAACTCTTTTTGCTCTTTTATATTGAATATATATGCAAATGGTAAAAATTAGCCAAATTGTTACCCTTTATTTTTGTCTTCGTGAGTCACGCAGTATAAGAACTACTAATATTGATTAAATTATATTGTGAAAACCATTTTTATTACTAATTTACTCATGTAAGAGAGTTTCCTGAAATTGTAAGACTTTTTTCGTTACAATGTGTTGTGTGGGATTTAGTCTCCTTCAGGACTTTTAAATTTTTTTCTAAGACCAACTCTTTGAGGCTTCAGTACCTTGCTAATGGATCCATCAAAAAGATGGATCTTTGACTCCCACCATGTCCTCTCATAGATGCCCTCTTAAGAAAGCTCCGGCATCCCAAAGACTCAGCAGGTTTACACCTAGAAATGTTAACAATGCAGCTTCATAACTTGCTTGGTAACCTTGGAGGCAAACTACTATTCACAACACAAGGAGACTGACTCCAAACAGAGGACAGAAGCTAAAGGATATGGGAGAACAGAACTGGCTTTTCCTATAGGAGGACAGAAATCTGGGCATGTGGATGGAGAGAGTGGCTGACATAATATATCTATATATATCTTCTAAAATGCATATTTTCCTTACTTAAAAGGGAACAACTAATGAGCACTGATATGCAGAGAGATCAGATTGAGAACAGAAGTGAGCCGTTCGCATGTACCTACAGTTTCTGTGGATATAATAGGCAAGGTCTTCACAGAAGGCTAGAAAAGGGAATGATTATGGTAAAGAGTGGGTTTTGGCATAAATGTCACACTGTTCTTTTTTTTTTTCCTGCTAGTAGCTTAACGCAGCAATTTGCAAGGGCTGCCATGTGCTAGGAAGAGCTGTGTGAAGCAATAACTTTGAATAACCTATGCATGATAATCATGATTATCATCTGAATTTTGTGATCTTCCTCCTAACCTCCTCCTTCCAAAGATTATCTTCTAATCTTGTTTCAAACTTGTCAGGAATTTATATAGTTTGAATGTATTTGAACGACTCAAATATACTTCTACTTTTTTCCTTGACCCAAAGAAGTGTCAATAAGAATTGAATAGTTCCATGTGCTATACAGGATTAAGTCTGAGAGATGAAATACAATATCTTGAAGAGTGGAAAGGTAATACTTTGGTATAAAGTTAGGGTAAATAATTACAATTCTGGTTTTCAAGATTTTGCAATTGAAAATCTTGTGTTTTTAACTTAAATATTTAGTAAACAATTATACAGAGGAACTGAAGAGAAAATTTAAACTAAATGGAAGATATGACAATAATTGTATAGAAGATGAATAACTGAAGATAAGAAGAATGAGAAGTCTTTCATATAGTTGTGGTGTTTTGGTTACATTTTTAAGCATGTTTCAAGTTTTAATGTGTATAAGCCAACAAAAATAATACCATTACTATAAAAAATATTTTCTTTAAACTTTCCTGCAAGGACTCTTTGTAAACTTTAGCAACGATTGCCTTGGAAATAAGAGGGTGGTGTGTATCATTCAAACTTTCAGTAATTGATGTTTTAATTTCTTTACGCAAATGATGCCTTACTTTCTTTTCTCTGTTATCTTTTCTCTTTGGCGTTTTTCAGTACTTTTTTGATAGGATAATAAATGGCATAGCTGTTTACTTTTAAAGTGATTTCTGTTTTAAGATATCCTAAAAAGAGCCCTGCTGTTAATGCAGAAAAGAACACTTCAACAATTAACTGTGAAGTGCAGGTATAAATTAAGACTCCACATGTAGATAAATGAAACCGTCACATATATAATGGCCAGGCAGGGTGTTTATACTTTCAGCTGCCTGCATGTACTTGAGGCTTCTGTTCTAAAATGATAAAGCATCATTAGCTAAGTCATGGTTTCTGCTTCTGCAGCTGAAGACCAAGCTCTTCACTGTGAAGGGTCTTTCCGGGTTTCAAAGAGAGAAGGTGCAGGCCCTCTCTTAAAGGTGCAGTGCTGTGCTTTTTAACCTCTATCACACAGGCTCCGCTGGATGCTTTGTTATTATTCATGGACCAAAATGGTTTTAAGGAAAGAGATTGTCATGCTCCAAGTGACACATGGCAGCTGAAGACCCTAACCCCAGAGAAAGTTATTTATTCCTGAGGTGGCAAAAGCGGAAATCTGTGTGAAATGTACAAAGCAAGTGTTTTAAGTAGAGGTCACCTCCAATTTGCTGCCTACTGCTTTTATTCAGCATCTACAGGAAGCTTTTGATTTTAAGGTTTGAATTAAAGATTTTACTTTCTTTTTATTCCCCCCTTTTGTTTCTTTTTTATTTATTCTCTGCCTGGCACTATGATGATGACACAAATGTTTTCATGGACTAATTAATACAGTCAGTCACTGGATAAACTCGTGACACTCCCTGAAAACAAATGAGTTAGCAGTCTACCTTCCAGTATGCTGCAATTAATTGGAGAGCCCCAGGCTAGGTAAGCTTTGATACGTAAATGTCAGCGCTTTATTCAAGAATTCTATTTACATAATCTGCTTACTAATTGCTGACTCCATGCTTTTTCATGATATTGAGCCTTGAAAAGTCTAGCTTTTGAGTCAGCTTTCCTCTCTAAATTCTGAAGCCTGAAGGAATGAAAGCAGCAACCAACCAATAAGGAGACAATATGGAAAGAGCACACTGATTAAGTTAAAACAGAAATGGCTGCTTTGTGTGTATCAGTGTTCCCCAACTCACTGTGTAATCCAGCACAATGGATTTACATCTTGGTGAGAAAAAAGCCATCACAAGTGCAACCAAAAAATAAAACAGAACAGAGATTTATAAGTTACAGCCAATTGGGAGAGTAGACACATTATTTCCAAACCAGCACCTTCCTTAAATATAGGTAACATAGGAATTTTATTTGGGAAGGGTCTTGAAAACTTTCCCATTCCCGGGAAGAGACACCATGACCAAGGCAACTTAAAAACAAAGAGCTTATTAGGGGTTTGCTTACAGTTTCAGAAGGTGAGAGTCCTTAAGCATCATGGTAGATAGCATGACAGCAATCAGACAGGCATGGTGCCTAAGCAGACCGACACATTTTGAGGGGACATGGTTAGCTCAGGATCAAGAATCACATGCCTGAAAAGCTAAAATGATGTTTGGAAACACTTCTGGGCATGCTCAGCTTTCATCAAAATATTTTGACTGAAAAAAGTGAAAAGCCACTCTGAAAGCCCATTAATGGAGGCTTGTGACTCTCCAAGGCGGTAATAACTGCCTCAATTTTGAAGTCACCATAGAATTTGAAAGTTTATGACTGAAAGCATTCTAATGACACAGTCTTTGTGAGCTTTCGAGTAGTCATCCGTACTTATTCTTTTTTCTGTTAGTCACTTTATACTGCAGGCAAACATTTCAACTGAGGGCTTTAGCTTATAGAATTTAGAAAGAACAACTATCAAATTCTGAAAGTTTCTGTAATTGAACAATAATTCATAGAAACAAGGTATACAGATCCCCAATTCTATAAGAAAACCAATAAATAAACTATATTTCAAAATGAAATGTCTGACAGGTTTCAGACAGAGTTCTTGCTGATATGGTCCTGACCTCAATCCTTAAGACACACATGTGAGTGAGGCTCAATTAAGGAAAGGTAAGAAATATGTAACTACTTGATAATGAAAAAATTTACTTTAAGAAATAAGAAATGTAAAAAAAAAAAGAAAGAAATGTGTTATAAGAGAAAGAACCACTTGTTGGACTGAAAGGGGGAGCTTTTGGGGGGAAAAAGATATACCTTAAACTTAAAAAGGGAGGGGGAATGCAGGGCCTACAGCTTCCAAAACTAAGAAATGACATACCAGTGGCTGCCTGGACAGTTCTCATTTTCTCTCCATACATTACAGCATCAATCTTCAGTCATTTGGCCCCGTTTCTCTGACAGACATTGATTATAGAGCAGGAATTACGAAGGACTTGCCTACCCTCTCTTGGCATAGCTAGGCTGTCAGCTTACCTGCTTCCAAGTTTTGTGCTTTTTGGACAGCTTTCTGTCTCCAGTTGAAGCAAGGGGTTTTTCTCGCCAAGAAATAGGCTTGCCACTAATTCAACCATCTCATACTGGAGATTCTTTGATGTTCATCTTCTACTTGGAGTAGAATAGGGGGTGCTGTCAGGAGCTGACATGTCTCAATATCAAAAAATCTTAAGTTAAGAAAACATTTTTGAATGCCATATTCTGCAGCTCTCTTGAGGTTTTTGAAGATGCCCTATCTATCTCTTATATTTAGATCATATATATTTATCCCTCTCAGGTCTCTGAGGTGGTTGAAGAATAGATAGCTAGAGTTTCATAGTGAAATTTTGAGTTGTTTAGGAATCAAGAGGGTGTTCTGGATCTAAGAAGATGTTTTTAAAATTGTGAGGCAAGTTAGTATGAAAGCTGAGTTAGACATAGAACTTTAAACTCATGGAGATGGTTAAATAGTAGAATGTTAAAGTCAGGTGCCAAATACATATGGACTGGACATTGGGAAAGTATGCTAACCCATATAACTCTCATAGTTGTGGCCTATTTATTTCTGTTGTTTTGTATTGTATTTATAGTTGTAAGAGAAACAACCATTTGTTGGACTGAAAGGGGGGAGCTGCTGGGGAGAAAAAGATATACCTTAAACAAAGAAAAAGGGTAGAGGATGGGGAGGTTGAAGGGGAATTGGGTGGAAGGGTGGGACAGGAGGGGGGAGTAGGGAAGGGATTGTGATTGAGATGTAACTTGAAGAATAAAAAATAAATTATAAAAAAAAGGGAAGAGGGTGGGGGGTTGAGGGGGAAGAGGGTGGGAGGCTGGGACTGCAGGGGAGAGTAGGGAGGGGATTGTGATTGAGATGTAATTTGAAGAAATAAAAAAATTATAAAAAAAGAAAAAAAAAGAAATAAGAAATGCATGATCATGTAAAGGAGAATTCCCTCCTTCTACCTGTGTCCCATCTTTCTCTTCTGTCAAGAGAGAGAATGCATAAAACACCCACTGGTTTTCATATAGTATCTGAACAAAAATGTAGCCAGTACTGGAAGAAAACTCCATAGCGAAATTCCATGCAATGATACCGGATGATTATGAATATCATTGGAGACCATAAGGGACCCAAAATGTACTCCCAGTTAGATGCGCAATCTTCTAGAGAGTTCCAAAATTTACCATGCTGTAGAAGATTGTCTATCAGGAGATGACTGCAGTCACTCTAAACAGGAACAGTAAAGGGGACCTTTTCCAATGTAGTTACTAAGCAATGCAGCTGTTAGTGACACAGACAAACTCCATTTATGAATAGGTTAGATTAAAAGAGAACTCATTTGAAAATAAGACCATAAAATCTTTGATGTAAGGCCTAATTATGTCATAATAGTTGGGCAAACAACCTGTAGTTTGCATCTTCACTCATATTTTACGCCCTTCTTCAAGTGGACTCTCATTTTTTTTTAAATCTGTGTTTCTTTATTCCTTCAACAATAGAGCTCAAAAACTCACTCCTGATAGGAAGACTGCATATTTACATTCTTATTAAGAAAATGCCTTCTCATTCATGTAGTGTACAGACAGTCATTTTGGCTTGTGTTAACTGATACTGCAAAGAAAGCTGGGCTTGATGTAAATAATACAAAGTCCAGTGAATGAAGGAGGGAGACAATGAGTTTCTGATGCTCAACACCAAAATAAAATTGAGTTAACAATTAATTTCTGTAATCACTATCTTGAAATCACAAGTTCTACATGCAATTTTAGGTAACACAAATATAGGATGACCACCTTCAATTGTGATGGGGACACTTTCCAGCTCTGAGGACTTCCCTCTTGAAAGTGGTAGATGCCATAATTACATTCTTGCTTTCTGTATGCCATGTAGTTTTCGTTTCCTCATAAGCATGTTAGTCACCCTTGTTATCTGAACTTCTTTCAGGGTACATCATACATTCCCTTTCCCACTTCTCTGAAGACATTTGAAAAAACATTTTCTATAAATGCCATTTTAAAGTGGAAAATATTCTTTACTATCTTTTAAGCAACTACCTTATAATTTGTACAATCTATTAAAAAACTTGGACTGCATGAACATTCAGAGTACGTAATCTCTGATTACTATTAGCTCCAATAACTAATTGTTTTAAATAGGTTTCAGCAAATTAATTTAATTAGAATATGAATGAATGCTTAATGCCAGAATTTGAACTTTATTTCTGGAAGTGATTCCATCTTTACCAATGAAGCAAAATGCATAATAAATGACTTTTACAATGGTTCGGAATGAATTCAATATTTTTAAGACAGTCATATAGAGTAGGGAGTGGTTAGAGATGTAAGAAGGGTAGAAAAATCAACTGTCATGTGAGACAATGCTAGGTTAACTAGTGTTTGTGTGCACATTTGGGAATCTCAGTGTGCTATGTTCTTTTATTGGGAAAGGTTCACAGACTCACATTAATGTATAGCAGAAAAATTAATCATTCTCTGGTAACGTTCTGCACTCTGACTCAAAGAGGCTTCTTTAAATGCTGATGTACCTTCCCTACTACTGTTTCCTAGGGCCAATTCCCTGAGTGGAATTCAGTTTGCCCCCTTAGTAGAAGATGATTTCCTGATCTTCATTCAGGGAAAGTTTACTTCAGTGAGAGTCCCAGGTGAGGCTCTCGTTTTACAATTTACCTTTATCTCCTCACTTAGAAGCAGATCATATGATAGGGTATTTTCCCCAGCCTCTTTATCGCTGATATGAAAAAGAACTCTAATGCTGCTCAGAATTTAATTACTCTCTAGAATATGTGTAAAGAAATAACGGCCTTTGCAAGGCAAATAGCCTTTTTGTCAGTTTTAGTCCTACCTTGTTGTTAAAATATGCCTGTTGGGGCTTGGCATTCTGCCTTTGAGCATGCATTACAATTTGCTTCTCCTTATCCCAAAGATTGCTTATATCTACTATGGTAACCTTAGTCCCTTTGGGCTCTGAACTGAAGACACGAAAGCCAATAAAATATAGCCTAGGCCAAAACAGACACAGTTTGGATGTCAGGAATATACAGGAGAACCTTCTAATAACAACAACACATCTCCTATTTGTTGATTGAAATGGTGGCACAATTTTAACAAAGCAAAGGAAATCATTGTTTTAACACAAACAATATCTCAAGAGTCTTTCACATGCAAAAATAATAGATGCTCATTCTGAAATAGTTCAGCCACTTGATTTTTAATTTTCAATTAGATATTGTTGGGTTTTTTTTTTTTGGTAAATCAAAGTGTGAGCTATAAGCCACCCCTCTTAAGATTTGCTCTTGATGTCCATGAAATTTTATGCATTTAGAACCTTATTTTGTCCAGATATGTTCAACTTAAAACATTTTTTTCTGCTATCATTTTTGACTGTGCAGAAATCTGAGGAGTATTCATTGACAGCAGATCATGCCCTTTAATGCATTTACACATGACGAAGGATTTCCACAGTTCTGGGCATAAGGAAGATAGTCAATTAAGATTATATAATGAATAAATGTATAAAAAGGAAGTCAGAATGACAGAAACATAACAGATATATGAGCACATTTTAAAAATCAGGGGTGTGTAATCTTACATGTTGTAGCTTCAGATATATTATTGTCTAATTGCCTGGTGGTAGAATGTTTAACATAAGGAATTATTAACTATAAAAGAAATTGGAATTTGTTAATTTAATTGATTAATACCTAAAGAAAAATATGAGGAAGGTTACTGTCCTTGTGATGAAACATCATGGCCAAAGCAAGTTGGGAGATGGGGCAGTTTTTTGGATTAAACTTCCACACCATAGTACATCACTGAAGGAAGTCAGGACAGGAACTCAAGCAGGGAGTTGTGAAGGAAGGACCTTATGCAGAGGCCATAGAAGAATGCTGTTTACTGGCTTGCCCCTTGTGGTTTCTTCATCCTGTTTTCTTATAGAATTCAGGATCATTAACCCAAGGATAGTACTACCTACAATAGTCTGGTCCCTCCCACATCAATTACTGATGAACAAAATGCTTTATAGCCAGATATTATGGAAGTGTTTTCTCAGTTGAGGATTCAATTTTCAGATACGTCTAGCTTGTGTCAAGTTGACATAAAAGTAGCCAGCACTGGAATATAAATGGAAAAGACTATATATAATACAATAGCAAATATTACATAATATGATGACCAGTAATCATCACTAAGGTTAAGATTGGGTGCAAAATTATAGCCAGATCCCTACTTCCTGACTCATTGTCCTAGCCTGCACTGAAATCCAGATCTTACTGGAGTAAACATAGATTCTCAGTGGTGATAATTTCTGTAAATTTCTAGAAATCAGACTTTTAGGGCACTGGGAGGAACTGTTTATAGTGACACATCTCACCAGAGATGCTTCCTGCAAAACTAATCAAGAAGGGTATTGGGGAACGCTACTGTTTGTGAATACTGCTGATGACAATGTACCATAGGGGTCAGTGCTGGAGTCATTGTACACCGCAGAAGTTTCGCAAAGCAAAAAACAAAACAACAACAAATGAAAAGAAAATGTTCCTACTCAAATCTGAGTGAAGAGAGTTTACAGGTATACATTGCTTTTTAAATTTGTTTTTTTTAGTATGAGTCCATGGAATTGTATAGATAGAACTGTTGGGTTTCTTTTTTAAATTATTTTATTTATTACTTCAATTACATCTTCATCACAGTGACATCTTTTCACCCCTCCCATTCCCGCCCTCCCATCCTCTACCCCCTATCCCTTCCATCCCACTCCTCTGGAGTAGAGTGTCCCTACATAACAGTCCTCCACCCCAGTTCAGCAGTCATATGAGGGCTAAGAGCCTCCTCATACAGTAGGGGCCTACAAGGTAGCACCACTAGGGTTAAGTGTCTCACTGACAGGATAAAAAGTCTATGTTCATGTTCCCTTTGGTGCAATCATTGTAGTATAGTTATACTGTACTATACGGCTAAAATCCAACTATAAGTGAATAGATGCCATGTGCATCTTGGATTTCAAATCCAGCTTTTTTTTTTTTTTACTTATTAGTCATTGGGGAGTTCTTACTTGTTAGCATTAAGTCTATGCCCTACAGTCTTCTGTAACTGCTTTCTCTTTATTACCTTCCTGTATGCTAGAGAAGGCTGATCATTCAGAATGTGTCTGAGAATTGAGGGAATGGTGCTAATAAAACCCATTCAGTGAGGAGAAATGGAAACTGACAGAGAGCACACAGCACAAGGGAAACCCTCTTCCATGTCATTCCTTCTCAGTAGATACTTCACTTCCTCTCTCAGTCTCACAATTTTGCCCCTTTACCCTATCATTCATAGCATTTTAAATATGTGCTTGAATATCTTTCCTGCTTTGAAAAATACTATATCCTTGCCCCTTCAATCCCATCCTTAGAAATCTAATATACAAGCACTGACTGAAAGGCATGGCTAATGATAGAGAGAAATCAAACTGAGGCTTGGTCAGTGGTTAATAATGGAAGTCCAAGATGCAGTGTGTCCTCCCAACAGGTTCATTCCTGGCAGTGACAACAAAGTCAGTTTATAAATTTGGACAGTTTTCTTTCTTGTGTTCTCTTACTTGATACCCTTTCTGTGAGTTACCTGGTTAACTTTACCTTTTTAAACTAATTTTTATTTTATATGTATGAGTGTTTTGTACATATATATGTCCATATCACATGCATGCGCATTATCCGTGAAGACCAGAAGAGGGGATTGGATCTCCTGGGACTAGAGTTATAGATGGTTATGAGCCACCATATGGGTGCTGGGAAGTGAGTACAGGATCTCTGGAAAAAAATCATTCTTATAACCACTGGGCCATCTTCCAAGTCCTGAATCATTTTCTTGTACCTCCTTACCAGGTATTTAGTAATGACCTGCAGAGACAAGCAGGCCCTGACTGATGTCCTTGTCTCTCCACTTTGAGGACAATGAGCTCTCATTTTTAATTCCTGGCACCAGGCTGTTCTTTGGTTCCCTTGCTTCTCCTCTATGGATTATTTCTGTCAAACTTGCTCTGAGTTCATCCCCAAGCCACCTTTTCTTTTCTTACTATACTTTTGCTTAGGTGACCTCATTCATTTCTATGACTTTCAAAATCATTTGTATTCTGGTGACTCACATTCATATTTCTTTCTCAGCTTTCCTTTCTGGGCTCTAAATTTATAAACCCTACTTGCTTATTTGAATGGGTCACAGGAATTTCAGAAATTTGCATTCTGGAAACAAGATCCATCCATTCTTCACAGGGAGAGTTGTATCAGTGTTTCCATATTTAAAATAAATGGGGCCATCATGAAGCACTGTCAAAGTCAGAAATCTGAAAATAACTCTTGACCTTTGCCATTCCGTAGTCTTTCATATCTGATCTGTTAATGGTAGCTGTGCCTTCAAGACACACATGTTCAATCCGTTCCTGTCTCTGCTGAGACTGCCTGAACAACTGAGTCCCAGTCTTCTCCTAAAAACAGGCTTAAACCATGACAGAGCTTCTTAATTGTTTTCCATTTTATACACCTGTCCCTTGGAAGACCACTCTCTGTATTGGAGCTATTCTATGCCAATCTATGTTCTACTGCTGTAACAAATATCCCAAACAATCGACTTATAGGTAGAACAGGTCTCACAATTCTTTCTATCGCATACCAACCATTGAGTTCAAAACATAATCGACTCCAATACACTGGCTCTTGGGATATGGTTCAAATCTAAACTATAACCCATACCAACATTTTCTAAAATGTATAGGAGATTATTTCTAATTCTGCTTCTCATAAGTCTGTGTCTATAGGTCCCCTTTGTCCTTGGAATAATATATACGTTTGTAAGTGTGTTCTTCAATGATGTCACTTATGTGAGTCTCCACAGATCTCCATGGCTTTGACTAGTATTACTTATTTGTTTTGCACACATAGGTCAGGCTAACTGGAGAATCATGCTTTAGACCATTTTTTAAATTTATTTTTTTATTTCTTCAAGTTACATCTCAATCACAATCCCCTCCCTACTCCTCCCTCCATTCCCACCCTCCCACCCTCTTCCCCCTCAACCCCCCCATCCTCTTCCCTTTTTTTTAAGTTTAAGGTATATCTCCCCCCCAACAGCTCTCCCTTTCAGTCCAACAAGCGGTTCTTTCTCTTATAACAAAAATACAATATAAAACAACAGAATAAATAGGTCACAATTATGAGAGTTATACGGCTTAGCATACATTCCCAATGTCCAGTCCATATGTATTTGGCACCTGACTTTAACATTCTACTATCTAACCATCTCCATGAGTTTAAAGTTCTATATCTAACTCAGCTTTCATGCTAACTTGCATCACAATTTTAAAAACATCTTCTTAGATCCAGAACACCCTCTTGATTCCTAAACAACTCAAAATTTAACTATGAGACTCTAGCTATCTATTCTTCAACCACCTCAGAGACCTGAGAGGGATAAATATATATGATTATATAGGAAGTGCAGGGCCCGCAGCTTCCAAAACTAAGAAATGGCATACCGGTGGCTGCCTGGAGAGTTTCCATTTTCTCTCCATACATTACAGCATCAATCTTCACCATTTGGCCCCATTTCTCAACAGATTTTGATTGTAAAGCAGGAATTATGAAGGACTTGCCTACCCTGTCTTGGCAGAGCTAGGCGTCAACTTACCTGCTTCCAAGTTTTGTCCTTTTTGGACAGCATTCTGTCTACAGTTGAAGCAAGGGATTTTTCTTGCCAAGAGATAGGCTTGCCACTAATTCAATCATCTCCCACTGGAGATTCTTCAATGCCCATCTTCTACTTGGAGTAGAATAGGGGGTGCTATCAGGAGCTGACATATCTCGATGTCAAAAAAATCTTAAGTTAAGAAAACATCTTTGAATGCCATATCCTGCAGATCTCTTGAGGTTTTAGAGATTACAAGGCATTAAATATTCTTGTTAAATAGTTTTTGGAGGTTAGGCTCAGGGACTTCTCTCTCTTTTTCTTTTCTGTATCCTTCTTTCTCTCCTATGTAGGAGTGAACAGACTTGAGAAAAAATGGGGCATAGACATAACATAGGAAAGATCAAGAAAAAAGGACAGATTATTGAATATGCCCTTATAGCTTTAGACCATTTTTAATTGAAAACAATGTAAATGACCATCACAATTAAAAGGTTTAAAAAGATTATAACCAATTCATATTATGGCTTCATATAATGAATACTGACCAATATCTGACTAATATGTTTATGTTAGAAGTCTATACATACTTTTATAGAGACATCTATCTTCATTAGATTTTAAAGTTATGTTGTATTATAATATCAAAGAATAAAATAAATAACTTTTAAAAAGTAGTTGTAATATGAACTGAAAAATAAATTATAGATGATGCATAGATATATAATATATATGTATGCTTTCATATAATATATTAATACACAAAATATGCTTAAAACAAGGTCTTCAGCCCAAGAATACACTGTTCTATAATTTTAAAAAGTAACATTGTAATTTGGAAGGTGATTAATAGTGGCCAAATATTTGAATATTTTGAGTTTTCCACAGAAAGTTGTCTCAAAACTAACAGTCATCTATGATGCTTTTTGCTTGTTTTTGACACAAACAGAACAACTTCTGCTAGCAAATTTTTATGTGAAATTTCAAATATCAGCTATAAAGTGAACACTTTTTAGACAACTAAACAGCTTTGATTTTTTATTATGTACTTAAAAATAATTTGTCTTTCGAAAATAGATTATGCTTGACTAAATTTCTAAGCCATGATTCCTACTAAGTAAAATGAGAATAGAGTTGTTACTTTTTGCCTCGAATCAAAAATTTTCACTTTCCAAAAAACGTCCAGGCCTAAGTATTTTATATATAACTGAAATTAATTTTTTCCCTTGGATTATATTTAAAACATCAGTATTTTTAAATATAATCATTGTATGACTGGGACCATCTCTTAAAACAGCAAAAGCAATGTGTATTGTTTTAAAGCTCTTAAGCTTCAATATTTTATGGTGAAAACTTATTTCTATTCCAGTCTGTTTTCTTATCACTGATATTCATTTGTTAATGTATTACCACTTATTCTATATTGTTACTTCAGATTGTTTTTATTAAGTTCAACAATCAAAGGACTGGGATTGAAATCAAAACTAAAATCTTCCTCTCTACTTTTGCTTGGCGAGTGGTTTTGGTGAATCACTACTACTGTTTCCAATCTTTTCTCTCAAAAACACTTATGTATATTTGCTTTTCTATAGTGAAGTGATATATAACATTCTACAGATGAAATATCAGAAAAATTAAAACTAAGTGTTAAAGAATCTTTATATAATTAAAAAAATCCTGAGTTACCATAAAAGGTAATTTTGAAGTTTCATAGGTGAACAATTGGCACTCACAATTATATCTGACACCAGGTTGTGACTGGTAAATGCTTTTTTCCTGTCACAGATCTAGCTTTATCAAGCAGGACTAGAGAAAACAGTAGGTAAACTAGATATCTTTTCATATAAAATAAATAACAATAAATGAACAAATGGATGCCTAGGCGTAATGAATTATTGTAGAGTATCAATAACTTAAAGCTTCACTTCTGAGATGTCCTTCATTCACACCTACTGCATATCATCAGGACTCTAGGGATCTGAGCATCTGGGACTCAGCCATCTTGAATATGATTAGAGTGATGAGATTTCCAGAAAGTCTCACACGAGCAACTAAATGCATTGAGATAAAGTAAAGTATGAAATGTCTGTTTCTGACTCAGTGGCCAGACACAGCACATCAGTCCCGTTGCCTACTCCTAATTTCACAGGGACAGGAAAACACTGAGGTTCTGAGGAATTAGAAAATGTGATCCGCACAATGACACTTTCAGTTTGCACTACCAAGAACTCCAAGGAACAGAAAGAATAAGGTTTATCTCTTTTCCATATGTGTCTGTTCCTTTGTGCCCCAAGGAAGCAGCAGACACTGACAGCAGGCAGGAGAGGGAGCATATGAGGAATGAACTGTGTGTGCATTGCCTAAGGGTTTACTAAGTTATGCTGGTATTAAGATACATAGACGAGACAGCACACTGAATATGATACATAAACATTTTTCTTCCTTCTTTTATTATTGATGTTAAATAAGATATTAATGGCTGTTTATTAGAGCTGGAAGATCCTGAGTAAGTTCAGTAGATCAAACTGGGGAGGGGACACCAATCCACCCACAAAATTCTCAACCCAAAATTTGTCCTGCCTACAAGATGTGCAGGGAGAAAAGATGGGACAGAGAGTGAGGGAAGGGCTAGCCAATGACTGGTCCAACTTGAGACCCTCCCCATGGCAGAGACCCAACCCCCAACACTATTAATGCTATTCTGCTATCCTTGCAGGCAGGAACCTAACATAATCATCATCTGAGAGGCTTCATCTGGCAAAAAAAATAAAACGGAAGCAGATGCAGAGACCCACACCCAAACATTAGGCACAACACAGGGAGTCTTGTCGAATAATTGAGGGAAGGATTGAGGGAACTGGAGAGGTCAAGAAATTCACAAGAAGACCTACATAGCCAACTAACCTGGGCCCATGGAGGATCATAGAGATTGAACCACCAACCAAAGAACATGGATTGCCTGGTCTTAGGTTCCCACACCTATGAAGCTGGTGGGCAGCTTGGTCTTTAAATGGGTCCCCTAAGGATTGGAACAGAGATTGTCTCTGATTTGGATTCTGTTGCCTGCCTTTGGATCCTTTTTTCCTAGCAGGGCTGCCTTGTCTGCCCTCAATGGAAGAGGAGGCACTTAGTCCTGATGAGACTTCATGTGTCAGGGTGGGTTGGTATGGGGTTGGGGAAAGTGGATGGGAGGGTGGGACTGAGACAAGAGGAGGGAATGTGGCTGCTATTGGGATGTAAAATAAACAAATAAATTAATTAATGGACTCAATGTAGAATGGAGTTCTGGTAGCCCAACTGTACTTAATCGCAGAGGCATGTTATTATTTGACCGTTTAGTTTTCTCTGTACCTCACTTCTGATTTTTATAAATCTGTTGTCTTATCACATTTTTAGAGTACTTAGAATTGCTCTGCTTATGGTTGTTGTCCATTTCCATAGTTTTTGATAGTATTTATTACTTGTATAATAGGTTTCATTTTATATCCCCACAAGCATGTAATTTCATACACCCTTCCCTCTTCTTCATCCTTAATAATCCCATTTTGAATTTTTTCCTCCTTCCACTACATTGCAAGTCTGAGAGAAAACACTCTCTCAGAGTCTTTGTGGATCTGGCTTATTCTGCTTAACATGGTGATTTTCAGATCCATCCCTCTTTTCCCTATAAATGACATAGTTTTGCTGTTTATGGGATTTATGGATGTACAAAACTCCATTATGTGTATTTTCTTTATTTACCCCTTGCTCATTTTGGATCTTAACTACTTTGACCAGTGCTATGGTGAACAGAGATGTGTCTGTATCTATATATCAGGTAAGCTGACTTTTATTCTTTTGGGTGTATACCCAGAAACAGTATTGCTAAATGGTAGTTATGATTTTAATTTTTGTGGACACTCCATACTGACCACATAGTGGCTGAACTAATTCTATATTACAATCAACAACTGTATAAGGGCTGTTCCCTCTTGTACATCCTTTCCAGCGCTTGTCTTTGTTTTGTTTTGTTTTTGTTTCTTGATGACAGCCATTCTGACTGGGCTGAGATAGTTCTAATGTATCTCTCTCTCTCTCTCTCTCTCTCTCTCTGTGTGTGTGTGTGTGTGTGTGTGTGTGTGTGTGTTTCTGAGAATTGAACACAAGGTCTTATCTGTAATTGGCAAACACTACCACTGAATTATCTCCACAGCTCTTTTTGCATATATAGAGTCTCAATAAGTTGTCCAGACTGCCTTAAACTTGTGATCCTTTTAGCTGTGTTTCTGGTATAGTGGAATTACAGCTCAGTATAGAAAGCCCTGATTTCAATATAATTTGCTTTGCATTTTCCTGAAGCCTAAAGGTGCTGAATATCTTCTCCTAAATTCACTGGCCTATTATACTTGGTATTTGAAAAGTGCCCTACTTTTGATCGGATGTTTTGTCTTCTTGGTGTTTAATTTTGTGGTTGTTGTGCATTCCGGATAGTAAACCACATGTAGCATAAGTGGCAGGAAGAGGATTTCTTGCATTCTGTTGCTTGTCTTTCTACTGCTGTTTCCTTTTTTGTACAGAAACTTTTAAAAGCATGTTGCATCTCCACTTGTCACTTCTTCCTATTTGTCCCTGTGTCATGAGAATCCAACCCAAAAAACCTATGTGCTGAAAGATTTCTTCTATGTGTTCCTCTAGTTGTTTCTAAATTTCAAGTCCTACACTAAAGTCTGGATTCTACTCTGAAGTGATTTTGTTCAAGGTGAAAAATAGGGATCTGGTTTCATCTGTCTGGTTTTGCCAAGAACACTAATTAAAGAGGCTAGCTTTTTTTCTAGTGAATATTTTTTTGACACCTTTGCTGAGAATCAGTCTGTACTGGATTTTCTATTCTAATCCATTATTTGATTTATCTGTCTCCCTGTTCATGGGCACTACATGCATTTGGTACACAGATATGCTCAAAGATAGAATAGCCACACAGAAAATAAAAAGATAAAGGTGAAAGAAAATTGAAAAAATGAGCTTTCTTTGCCTACTTTGAGGGAAATGTACCCATGAAACAGTGTTGGAGTGTAGATGCTCAAATTCATTTCCAAACAAAGGAACCACAATCTACACTCTTTGCCAGTATTTGTAGAATAAATAATCCTATGTTGGCAAATTTTATTCTGCTACCATGATACCATTGGAAAAAGATGCTTTATCACATGACGAGCCACCCTCAACCCAGACAAAGAGAAGAAACTTCTTAATGGGTACCTCCGTTTCTAAAATTTCTCTATTCTCTACCTCTGTCTGTACACATACAAATACACACATACAAACATGAACAAATATGCAAACCGGAGGCACACACAAGTGCATACATATAAACATCCACACAGCATTGTATGTGATATAGAACCGTTCAATAAGAAATATAAATATTTCCACTTCTACATTTTATTATCTGAAAGCTATATCTTAAAAATAGAGTATGCATACATTTTTATTGCTAAAAAGTAGTTAATTTCCTTTTCTCATCCCCTACTTTTTAACTCATCTTCTCTCTTGAAGTCAGTGAGAATAAAAGTATCCAGAACTATAAGTCTACTTTTGGATCTCCTTCTGCTACATAAATCTCTTGATAAAGCTTTGACCACAGCTTTTGTAAACACTGTGTAAAATCTACTTAGAGATATAGGGAGCAGAATATAGGGATTAGTCTTTCTGGTTGGATCACATCACTCTGGCCTCTGTAACCTAGGAGTGGTAGAGTTCCCAGTTTGCAGACTGACGCTGAACTTCCTAAACGACAAAGACGAACGATCACCTTCCCTGTACTACACCTGCTGCCAGGCCAGACTCTAATTCTTTTTTCCTTGTTTTGTTGTCATTCATACCTTCCCTCTATTTTCCTGCCTCATAGCACTACTATTTTTTCTGATCTTCCAAACCTATTGAAACTCAGAGTACTCTCTGTTTTGATTATTACTCTTACTTATGAGCATGACTACCTCTCTTTGTGACTTCTTTGTATCACAGAACTTAGATTTTATAAAATATTCCTTGTGTCATTTGTCAATATGTCTTATCTCAGTTTTATGTGTAATTACTTTATGCACATCCTGTTCATCAGAGAACTTATGAACTTGGTACCACGCAATTCTCCTGTATTCTAATTACTTTCACTATAGAGTTAGTTTCAGCACTTAATAAGAACTTCCAAAATTAAATTCCAGGCTCAAATACTTATTACTTTCCCTTGTCATGAAATGAGAAACTCGTGATCAGTTCTTCAGATCATCAGAGTGGCAATGAAGTGGAGTAAGGGTTAGTGCCTAATAAATGTTAGGTATTGAGAGAATAAGCTCTAGAGGTTATCACAAGGAATATTAAGGAATATTGACAACCATAAAATTGTGAGTCAGTTTAGAGATTTTCCATATAGTTAATTCATTAGTATTTTTTTTTTTTTTTTAGCCTCACACTATAATTTGTTGCCTGGCAGGATATGGGTCTCGTCTAGATCTAATTTTGTCTTAGTACCAATACATTTTGTTCACTCACTTATAATTATTTCTCCATAGATTTATAAGCAAAAATGGCTTCGTGATGAAGCAGTCTTACTATTATTGGAGAATTTCATTGACTATCAATGTGAAGTCTGTTATTCTAGTGTAAAAAAAATTTAGTATACACTTGACCTAGTCAGGTGACATTTATTGCATGTGTGAAGGTAGGAGGGGATTAGGAAATGAAGTTTAAAGGAGATGCAGTATGTCCTGCATGTTTAGGAACTGACATGTTTACCAAACACATAACTGCAGCTTTACCGAGGATAAGGACATACAGGCTAAATAGTTGTGAAGTTAAATAAGTTATATATTGAGGAAGCTAGCATTAAGAGATGCTTTGAGCCCAGTCTTCAATGGAAGATAAAGAGTTAAACTAAAATAATTCCTTCAGGAAATTCTGCTTTCAAAAATTTCAAAATTAGCATAAGAAGAGAGGACAAATATAATATTACTTTAGAGACAAAGATAATTAATGAAAACTATTTAAAGGATACTTAATAATAACAATAAACCCAAGAAGTACCCACCACAGTCCAGAGATCAAGTTGAAAGGTATAAAGATGTGGCTGGCCTGATGGGCAAGTCAGTGAGTGAGTTTTTTAAGTTCTAAATGAAGAATTTTAAATAAGAAAAAGAATCACTATAAATTTTACAATAACAAGATAATGCAATAAAATAATATCAAAATATGACTGTTTAATTTGAAGCCCTATGTAGAATGATTAGGTTAAAGTAATTCTGGAAATATGTCATAAAATTTGTACAAAGGTTGAACTGCTAGAACATGTACTTTTATAAAATGACTCTGTTACTTTCATAATTATCTATTCCCAAGATACATAATACCAAAAAGAAAAACAGCCAAAAAATATTCTATCATCTCTGTTATCTTTATCTTCTTCCCAATGCTGAGGGACAGTCAGTAGAACTAAATTTAGTGTTTAACAATGGTTATTTAATTAAGAATCTGTCATGACTGTTTTTATGCCTTTAACATTTTGATGCTTTCCCTCCTCCTATCTTGAACATACAGATATGCATATCCTGCTTTAAGCTACTTAAAACACAGTTAATAAAATAGTTAAGAGTTATTCCTAAGTCTAAGTCCACCGCATGCACAAACATATATGTCCTTTGAGAAAATACAGACATTTTGCAAGCCATTCATTTCCTCATGCTCTCAGCATCATCTGAGGTACACAAATTAGTGAAGACAAAGGAGATTCCACAACCAATATTAAGCACTTTTAAAACGTTTTATATCTTATTTATTTGTTGGTTGGTTTGCTTGTTTGTTTTTATTTTATGTACTTTGGTGTTTTGCCTGCATGTATGTCTGTGTGAGGATGTCAGATCCTTTGGAACCAGGGCTACAGGCTGTTGGAAGCTGCCATGTCGGTGCTGAAAATTGAACCTGGGTCCTCTGGAAGAGAAGTCAGTGCTCTTAATTGCTGAGCTATCTCTCTGGCCGCAACATTATACAAAATAAATTCTGTCCATATATGTCTTCCAGTTGAAATGCATTTGATAAGAAGAAAGACATGCTAAAATTATGGTTTACAGTGGTAGTCAGAACAGGAGTGGTGGCACATGTTTATAATCACAGCATTCTGGAGGCAGAGCTGTGGAGCCAATAGCAACTGGCTAGCTACTAAGAGAGACGGTCAGCATTCTAAGAGTGTATTTCTTGATAGATCACCCAGGCTCAGTGGAAGGCTACACATCCAAGAATATATGAACAGCACAGATTTCCCTTGATTATGAGAATATAAAATGGCACAGAGCTTACTGGGTGAGGAAGAAGGCTTATGTCTTGGAAGAGTTGGGAAGATGTGTAAATATGATCAGAACACACTGCACAAAAATCACAAAGACCTAATAAAATTAAAAATAATAATGATGAAATGATAGTCAGTATTTTCAAGATACCCAAAGTTGTAGGCATTGTATTTGCAATAGAGATAAAGTTTGGCTTAGTTGCCATTTCTCCTGGTTAGTGTTAAGTTCATTACTAATCATGGGACAGGATATAATCATACTTTTGAAGCTTTAGAAACAAAATTCAAGTTCAAGAAATTGAGCAATTCTTTTGGGCTTTAGGGACTAAGCATATTGTTTGGACTCTTACACTTGATTCAGATGTGCAAGCTCCATGTGAAATAGCATAGAGATAAATTATTTTCTTGCTAAATACAATGGAGCATGAAGCTCCCAAAGACTAGATAGACAGTTAGTATATAGCCTGTATACGCCAGTTCCCCTTGCCCTTGTCCTCTTCATTCATGCAGAATTAGGTGCATCCACTCCCTGGTACCCATGAGTGTGTCTGTCTCCTGCTATCTAGCTAAACCAACTGCCAGCACAATCACTAGCTCGTCACACATAGTTATTTTAATATTTTGATGGGTCTCAAAGTTAGTTTTTCAGCACTGGTAGTGTGTACACATTGGAAAAAATACTGTAATATAGGTGACTAGACTACATATTCTACTTGGAAGCTTTTCTTTTCTGCTTGATTCACTGTGGTGGTAGCTCCATCATCAAGTACAGAGGCTGCAGAGTTCAAGTACTCTACAAGTTTCTGGAGGATGGGCTGGTAGATGGAAGGACACAGCTACAATCACAAAGATTCTGGCATTTCATGAAGTAGTTCTAACAAGGTATACATTTGGTAACTCAGTGGACGGCTGCTTACATTCAGGCTGGGAACCGGAAACAGTTTGAAATGTCAGTGGCATAGTACTGAGGCATGAGAAGGGTGCTGCTGTGGGGTGCATTTATGAATGAGCATTCATATTTGTGGACCCAAATCTAAGCTGGAGAGAACTACTGGTATCTAAAACTTCATGATGCCAAAGTCTGAAGTATAGGACAGTCTCTGAAAACAAAGACTTGTTCTTTCAAAAATATCCAATAATGTTCTCATTGAAGAATGTTTAAATAACTCCATTCCATCTTTGGGTTTAAGTCCTGCCTATTGTAAGCACTATGTAGTGGCCTCCTCCCTTACACATAAGTATTCCTCCTGACAGATTCTGGGATACTTACTTCCTTTTGGTACAACCACAGAGCAGAGAAACCTGTTGGATAGACATGTGTTCCACGCCCATCAGCACTCCCTTTATAGGAGTTTCATGACTTATCCACACAGCTTTCTAATTTTTCACTGACTACTCTTATGTGACACCTCATCACATCACAAGAAGACAGTTTGTGTATTCCTACGTAAACCTCCTTTCTTTCCCAGCTATGCAACTTTTTTTTTTTTACAATTTTCTTAAAATAATTTGGTTCTCAACAATAGACCTTTCCTTTGTTAAAATTCCCCCGTTAATTCATGTCTTGTTTAAAGTGATGTGCTTTAAACCAACTCAGAGTTTCCAATGACACAGGGAACACTGGGGCCCTTACTTATAGAGCTCTACTCACCTGGATTTTTAAAATGTATCTTGTGATTATTAAGACCCTTCACAACCCTCCATTATTCTTCACTCAAGATGAGTTGAGTAAGTAGAGGTAAAATGTCCTGCTGTTTTCCAGGTCTCACCACACCCAAATCTTAGCCACATCTTAACAATCCCACAATTCTAGTCATCAATTTGTAAAACCAATTTTTATTCTTGTTATCCCAATTCTATTGGATTTCTCTAATCAATATGATGTATAAGACTACCTCTTCTTCCAGTTACTTCTTAACCATTTTGGTATTATTTCTCCTATAAATTTATAAATACATCTTCTGCCTCTAAAATAAAAACTCAGAACATTTTTATAATTCCTGTGCCCAACAAGAGTCAGGAGAACTGCCAGGTGACATTTTTCAGCTGACATACAATCACTGTTTCAGCCAGGTACTTATTTAATGGTTTTTTTAACAGTCACTATCATTCTGTTTTGACAGCAAAACACTGCATATTACATCAAGTATCCTGCCAAGCTTCCAATAAACCTTCTCCAGCATGTTTTTCCACGTCTAACCACTTTAATGTTGGCTTTAAAATTGAAGAGAAATGAATTTGAACTGAGTTTGACCCCTGCCACATCCTGGTAATTAGGGATTCCACTTCCTGCTGTCCACAAACTATCCTGTCATTAGTGCTAGAATCTGTACTAAGATTGGGTTCCAACAAACTCAGATCAAGGTTATGAAAAAGCTTTCACTCCTTTCTGAAAGTCCAAAGACATTTTAACCAGTCTCATTTTCATTTTCCTAAATTTTTCACTAGCCCGGGTTCTAGTGATGTAGACTCAGTAGTTTTGGCTGCAGTTCACCTGCAATCCTAAGAATTAAGACATCTAGGTGCAGAAGAGAAGCTGTTGTAGGAAGCCTACTGCTCCCTTAATCCCCATCTCTTATCTGGAGCTTCTTTTGTCTTGTACTAGTATAGGTCAGACCTTCACTGTCATAAGATTTTTTTTAACTAAGTTTGTTCTTTGCCAGTTTCAAGCATATACGTGGCACATTCTGATTATTCTTACATCTTCCCATGCTAGCCCTCTCATCAAAATCAACCCACAACCTCCATACTAGTTATTTCCTCAGATTCAAGTTCTATTTTGTTTGTTTTGTGACTCACTGAATTTCACCATGCTAATCTGTGTGACCAGTGGTTTGCACTATCCATTGGCACCTGTTGGACTCTCCAGGGAATGTATAATTGAAGACAATGACTCTCATTCTCATAGAATCTATAGGTAGCCATTAGCTCAGCAGTGAGGGGTAGAGTCCCTTTTGAACCCGTCCCCAATCCATGCCTGTGTATTGAAGGGATCTGTCTTGAACAGACCCAGTATACAAGACTACAACTGCTATGAGGTCCTGGTTGCCTCTGTTGTGTCCTACCCAGAAGACAGCATTTTGCCCTTTAGAAGAGATTTTAACTGAACAAGGATTTCTAAATAAGCCACAAGGGATTTTTCCCCTCCCATGATGCATTTAGAATGAACCAGTGACTAAAAGTGCAGACTCTGATGAACACTGCTAAGTTTTCATCACTTTCTACCATGTACTGCTGTTCTCTAGCAAGATAATCTTGGGCATTACCTTCACTGAATTTTGGAGCTTTTTGTTTTGTCTGCAAAATACAAAACGTCATAGCAACCACCCATGGTTTTCATTGGTATTTACTGTGATCACAGGTGTTGATTGTACAGCAGTGACTTTCCCCTAGAAGAATTACTTTTTCTATCAATCTTCATTAAAGTCTACATGCATGTGTTTGCCTTTGTTTTTACTTTTGTCTATTACACAGTTGAATATTATAGTTTTAAATTCATTTAATTACCATTTAGTGAGGAGATGATAGATTTGTTGGCATTTCTCTGGGCTGCTGGTAAAGAAAACACTACATCACAGGAAGGATATGTTTAGTAGTATTTAGTGATGATTCCAAAGAAAAGAAAAGACAGCTGGAACAAACAGTGTGGGGGGAAAACAGTGGAAACAAAATTGAATTTTGCCTACTCCTCAACTTAGAATACACATTCTTGTCCCTTTATTTGTGTGAAATCAAGATGCTTTGTGCATTGACCGATTGGATAAGAAAGAGATTGCAAATGGACACAAACATTATAGAGAAGACGGTAACAACATGATTATGTTTAATGTCATGACAAAGGGATTTGCCATGATCAGTGCAGTAGATATGACATATCCAAATGGATAGTATCAGGGTGTGTTTCTGATGGTGCCATCCCCAGTCTCCTTCAGATTTCACATTTTCAAACAAAACATTCAGGGTCCATAGAAATAAAAGAATCAATAGGACAAAATGCAGGTATAAAAGTAACTCTGGAAAGGTGGTTTTTTTTTTTTTCTCATGCAGTGGGGAAAATGATGAGTTTGGGAAAGCATTGGGGTTCAGGACTGAAATAATAAGGGGGCTTTTTAGATCCTCCTAGGTAAAGACTCCTTAGGACTGACCACAGCATGTAAAAGTCCTCTTTTAATTTATTTCCTTTGCAAATTGAAGAATCACCCCAGGTAACTCATTTATCTCTTATAGAAACCATACCAAAAAGGAACAGATAAATGGGTCTTTTTTGTGTAGGTCCTGTAGGTCTTTATAAATGAGGTTTTCTGAAAGTCAATTTTAAGAAATCTGTCTGTTCTCAACACCTTTTCTTTCAATATAGTTAAGTTTCTGGATGATTTTTTTTTATCAATATCACTTTTTTCTTTCACAGATGGAGAGCCTACAAATAAAGAAAATGTTAAAAAGAAAAGCAACATTAAGATAAATGAGCTACGGATTCTTATTATTTTTATTTGAAAAACAGTGGGAATAATTGTGGTTTTTCTATTGGAATCTTTTGAATGATGAATCTTTAATGGGAGGATAAATAATACACATGAATCAAGGAAATATCCCCTGAGTCTTAATATTTTCCTTTTTGTCTTTGGCTTTTTTATGATGAGCCATTTGTAATTTTCGGAAAGCTTCCTGGGATGACAAATGTAATAATGTCTTGAACCCCTAGGCAGAAAAGCACCATATAATTACATCTTTAAAATATTATTACTACAAAACTATCCTCAAATTTTTGCTACTTACAGGGAAATCTTTTTGTAGGTGAGCCCCCTACGGCATGCTGATTCCTCCCCTTCTGACCAGAAGTGTTTTAAATGATCTGCAAATGGTCTCTCAGTGAAGCAGTGTCTCCCCTTGGGAAGCAGCTGGATGAGAGCACTTGACCTATCTGAGTTTGGTATTCAGAAATTGCCAATGAAGACCTTAGAGTAAAGGGAAATGACCAGACTCCTAAAGCATTACATACCTTTGTTCCCAGAATTTGCTCCAATTAACATGATTAAATTCTGGAATCTGAAATGGAGATAATTTCTTTCTGAAATGGATACACTCAGAATTGAGAGTGAGACGATAGTTATGGTTTTCAGGAGATAAGAATGCTTTTTCTTTGGAATTATTTATTCATCATTTCAATAAATATTAAGTGAATATACTCTGTACTAATTACTTGCAACACAATAGCAAAGCAGAGCCTGGAGGTTATGGTCTGGGAGCATGACATACTCTAACAGATGTAGTAGGATAATCACTTCCACACCGTGCAGAAGCACAGCATTATGGGAGAAACAGCAGGCACCCTGACCTCAGTAAAGACTAGTGATGATTAGGAGGACATACCCAAAATGTAGATATAAGAGTGAATCAATATTATCCTGTCATTTTTAGTATAAGACATTTTAGTATCTAATCATGTTTTTCTTTGTTTCCGGGAGTGTTCTAAAATAGGTTAAATAGCAATTATTAATTACAAGGAAAAGGAGCACATGACCCCAGAACTCCCTAGTTAGCTTCAAGTTGAATTAAATATGTTTTGATTTGTCATTACCAATATTGACATAGTTAATTGAGTAACAAAATATTAGTTTTTTTTCCTCCTAAAGAATGCTGTTAGGATAACTAAGGTGAGACCTGTCATCATGTTCCTTTTCTCAGACTGAGAATTCTAGGTGGGGGAAATAGAACAGATATTTTCATCTCCCAGCTAAGGATGAAGTCAAACAACAGACTCCACTTTTGTATCAGTAGTTTGAGAATGTAGCCCAAAGCTGTGCAGACATAGAGGTCATTCAACTCTTAGAAATGTCTCTATGATGGACTGTTTAACTTGCTCTGTTTAAGAAAGTTTCCATTGCCACTCAACTGGACTGTGCTAGTTCTGCAATCACTGATGTTCATTTTCATCTCTGTCATTCAAATATTGTTCATGAGTTCAGTTTTCCATTTTTAAAACATGGGACACATGAAAGATGCTATATAAAGTCGGATTCATTTTTATAATCTCTGATGGCGTCTTCATCCTGTAACTGCTATTCTGGGATTCTGTAGCCATAACACAAAAAACAGCAATCAACATCAGAATGCAAGATGAGATTAGAATTGCTGAGCCTAATCACCCAATCAAACGCTTTAGCTTCAGATCAGCACTTGCTTTTCTTATGGCCGTCCATCTTCAGAAATTACAAATAACCTTTTAATGTCTACATGCAATCATTGTAGTTTAACTTCCTTTCATTTTTTTTTTGAATCTGGAGTTTAGTCAGACTCCAAAAAAAGTGAGTATATTTGAGTTGAAACAGATCATTCTATACAAACTTAGAAAGGAAGAGCCACTTGACGCTTTGCACAAGAAAAAAACTAATGTGTTAATAAAAATTCCAGTATTTGGCACAGCTGCACAATTGTACTAGGTGTGTATGTAATGCCTATGATTAATGAGATGTCTTTATCAAACTCCTCCCCTCAAGGTTCAAGATTTTTTTCAGAAGAAGAGAAAGTGTTGAAAGGGCCAGAAGTGGTGACTCCAAGGAAAGAGTAGATTTTAGACATAGCAGAACTAATACCCTATGAACACATATAGACTGTGATAGCACACACAAGGCCTTCACAGGTTCAAGCCAGACAAAATCCTAGAATAAAAAGGGGAACGTAGATACAAAGTCAGAGCCTGTCCAAGAAGCTATTTGCAAATAATAGCTGTTGGGAAAGGGAAAATCAGTGTTCTCCAAGGAAGTGTTACTGGGCATGTCAATCACACTCTGTAAAAAAAATTAATTAAATTATGTTGGGTGCCATTTATAGAAAGAATTAATTAAATTATTAAACCAGTATTTAGACTATTGTTAATTTATTCCGCACCCTTTAATCCTTATCCCACCATTATATATGAATACACACAGACACCACATGGATTTTAACAAGCCTTGGCCTGAGTTGTGCAATCCTGGTCCATCTAAGCTAGCTCTTAAGTCTATTACCCAAATATGACCCCATATATACATATGTCCCCTTGGACTGCCATTCTCCATGATATGCCGATGTTCCAGGCCATGTGGAATGAGGTTCTTTTTTCTAACCCATGGCATGTGTCTTCTTCCTCCTCCTGCTGATGGCTGGAATGCACTAATTCTCTATCTAAAGCGCAGGCTTCCTGTTCTAATCCCAGGAAGTCCCACCTTTCTCTGTCTTTGCCCAATCTCAGGCCTCGGCATTTTATTTAACCAATCAGAGTCAATGTAAGTAACAGACAGCAAGCAGGACCAATTAATTAACATTTAGAATGCTTAACACTACCCCAACAACACTCCAGGGCAGGCCTCATGTCCAGTACTAGTTAACCAACACAAACTGGACTTTATGGGTTTTTTTTTTTTGGTGTGTGTGTGTATTTGTTTTGTTTCAGTATTTATTGTCTTGATTTTTTTTTCAGTTTGTCCATTTTGATTTTTTTTCTGTCTTTGTTTTTGACAGAGAGGAAGAATATGCAGTTGTTTGGGGAGGTAGGGGAGATCTGGAAGGGATTGGGAGAATGGAAGGAACATGGTCAAAATATATTGGATGAAAGAACTTTTAATAAAAATTTGTTTTAAAAATTCAGAATACATGGAAAAATGATAATGATTTGGTAGACCTAACTATGCTGCACACCTTTATATCAAAAGTACTTAGACCTTAGCAGTTTAATATTACTAACATCTCTTTTTGTGATCTAAATGTTGAGTCTGCCTGCAAACTCTGTGTATGTTTCCCAATGAGGAAGCCAGGACTAAGGTATTAGCACAGAGCCATGAAGTAGTGTAACAGCAGGTCAGGGGCTGTGGATCAGTATTCCTCTTCTGTGCTATTGGATTACCTTAACTAACTACACCATCTTCCTGTATTACATAAGGTCATATCTTCAGACAAAATACCGGAACCACAGACCACTTGATGACCTTCACAAGGTCAAAACTAATTTTACTACAGTAGATTGGAAATATTAAAGTAAACCTTTTGATCTACTTTTACTATTATCTAATGTAAGTTTTTCTCCAGCTCATCCATTAATTTATTCAATGAATATCTATTAAGAGGTATTATATGTCAAATACAGCATTTGACTTTAGCTGGACTTTGCAGTTATATTTTAAAATTATTACAAACTGAAAGAGGTGTAGCTCACACTTGTAATTCAAGCACTTGGAAGGATGGGATGAGGGGACAGTGTGAGTTAAAGGCTATCCTGGGGTGCATGTAAATTCCAGCCAATCCTAAACTACAAACTGAGTTTCTGGGAGTATATGTTACAGAGTTATTTCATTTGTATATGCTTTTAAACTACATATTAGAAAATTAACATTTCAACTACCAAAATCATAGTAAAGTTGTTGCTCAAAATGGAAGAGATTTGAGAATTATTTCTTCCACTTTGCCTTCTTTAGCCATCGAATGGCTTTCTTAGTTCTTCTAGTTCCCTAACTCTCACTGAGGGTTCTGATCAGACTCTACAACTTTCCTACTTTTAGTTAAGGGTGCAGTTCAGACACTTGGGGAGATCTATGAGAGGTTTATGCCTTCTTTTCTGAGTCAAAGCAAACAAGAAGGTGGTGGTGCAGAAATGCTGTTGACTTGGAAAATGTTACAAAAGCTTTCACCATTTCCCCCCAACATCCTTCTCTCCTAAAGAAAATAAATGTAACACCGCATGGAATATTGTGACTCTAATAAATGTTGCCTGTTGCCGGCATTATAGACACTTTTCAGTGATGAAATTCATTGCTGAACTTTCAGGAATCTTCAAAGAGAGTATTCTGGGACCATTCTGGGCTCTTGTGCTTGTCAGTCAGTTTGTTGTTGTGAGCATCTTTCTGTAGCTGTGTTTATAATCCAACTATAAAGAGTTCTTTTCTTATGTATGTCATGTGTCTCTATATTTCTTTCCCAGAATTCAAAACTCTGGTTTTGCTTATCCGTCTTTGGTCTTTGTTATTTCTTAACCTTAGCATGATTGATGTCTGCTATATGACAATAACCCAGTACCATAAAATGGATTCCATCTTTCTTCAAAAATTTCCTCTGCTGTATTAATAACAAGATAAACAATGACCTCACTCAGTGACAGTAGATAATAGTAAAAGATTTGGACACTAATTACTTGGAGTGCACTTCTTATCCAAATACTACCAATGCCAGTGGCTGCTGCTGCTGCTTCCTCCTTGTCCTCATCCCATTTCTCTTTCCTTCCTCCTCCACTCCTCTTCCTCCTTTCCCTACCCTATTCTGTCAAAATATCTCTGTAAATATGTGTATAATGCTGAATTTTCTTTTTTTTTCTCAAGAACTTGACATCTGAAAGAATACTGTGCTGGCTAAGGATACTACAGATCTTCCTTACAGAACAAAATATTCAAAGATAGATCACTGAAGTACTAATATCCTGTGGTTCCTCTTCTTCATAGATCTGGGATATTCTCAAGTAATAGGAAAAGTCTCAAATTCAAATATTGTTCTAAATTATGATTAGCTTTGTCTCTCGTTGCTATAGTAACATTTGCTGGCCTTACATGCAGCTTTGGGGTTTCCATTATCCCCTTGTGACTAAAGCCTGATTTTTCCCTATATGCCAACCATGGATGTGACAGACTATATTTGTGCATCCAAGATTTACTGAATCACATAATTCACCCATGATTAGTTCCAGTAGCTCTTTTAGCTCTGGGACCTTTTGTAAGCTCTTATAAAATCAAGAGTTTGTTGGAATCTTATTTTTCAATGACACTACATTTCTTAAGGACCTAAATATCACCTGCAACATGCTCATTTAGCACTATTTTTGCATTATTGCTCATCCTGATTATGAACACACACACACACACACACACACACACACACACACACGCACACACACACACACATGCACAACTTTATATCACTGATTCTCTTCTTTATGACCCAGCATATAAAAGGCCCTTTTAATACATTTTGCTTCAGACTATTTGTTTCATATTTCTTTTCTCTAGATCCCAAGGATCCAAGGTAAAAAAATTTAGTCTTGATCTTAATCACACTTAGTTAGTACAGGTTGGTCCTGAAGTCTTTCAATGCTGCCCAGAGGGTTTCTGGAGATTGAAACTGAAACTTAGTGAACAAATATATTTATTAATAACTACAAACTATTACATTAGGCCAGCATAGTAGCCAGTGGGGCCTGGCAATAGGCTGGCAGGCCTGACTCGCCTTATCTGGTGGCTTGACCTGTCCTGGTGATAAGGTCCAGGACTAAGAGCAGCCCTTTTCCCAATAATTAAATATACCAAACCTTTTAATGTTTTGACACTTAGGCCTTAGCTGGGAAGACTCTCAACTAGCTAATCTAAGTTAACCCAACCACCTAATCTCATCCAGCCATGTGGCTTGTTGTACCTTCAGAGTTCTGAGACACACACATCTGTTCACGTCCTTCTCCTAGAGGAAAAGGCAAATTCCTGTGTCTCCTTCCAGGGTTCCTTTCTTCCTCCCAGGAAATCCTGCCTTCCTATTCTCTCTCTCTCTCTGCCCAGCTAAATGGCCATCAGCGACTTTTATTATCCAATCAGAGAGTGCCTCAGAAAGGGCGGAAACTAGATTTCTGAGCACTGAAATCAGCCTCTGAGAACTAATCTATAAGACCTTTCTCCAACAGGAGATGCACTTCCTCAACAGAGCTGCCTTATACCCAACCCACAGCAGTTATGAAGGTGAAACTTGGATTCCAGGTAGGGAGCACCTTAGCATTTGTACTTTGAATTGCTTTTCTGATTGAAGTTATATGAAGTCAAAGTGCCCAGAATTCAGAAATGGTTGCTTCAGTGCCAGTGTAGTAAACATTTACTATGAGAAATAATCTGGTTTCCAAAATTCCTTTGAGGAATACATTTAGTATTTAGCTATGTGCTGCTATAGTGTCATCATACACTTGCCAACACTGTGTTTCCCTTTGGCTTTTGTAGCTGGGAATATAGTGTTGTTTAGTGTGTAACTGTACTCGGTTACTATTGATCAAGTGCTTTATTTATATCTTATCTGTTTTTTTCTTGTAAACCTCTTTAATTATTATTTCTATTCATTTCTCAATTTCTATCTCCTTTAACATTTCTTGTAAAGAATATAGTTCTTAGAACTAGTTTATCAAAGCCATAGAGATTAGAGAGCAATTCTGTATAAATTTGTTTTAACCATTATTTGCCCAGTTGCTCTTGGAAATCATATGTTTTATTTGCCTTGAAATCCATGATGATAACATATTAAAGTAATGAATTATATCCCACTGACACTCATATTGTTCTCTGCAAGCTTGTGAAGCCATTTTGAACATATGCATGAATTCAGATGTTGCAATATAATAGTTTTGGGATTTAAGCATCCCTTTTTGTTCTAGTCTATAAATAGCAAGAGAAAAAATAACTTTATTGTAAAGTAGCCTATAGTCTATATCTTAAATGAATAGTCACCTTTTCTAATTTATAAAATATTCAACTTGTTTCTTTCATGAAGCATTATTTTCTTTGTGGAATGTTATGTTTTTTCTACTTTTAAACATGTGTGTGTGTGTGTGTGTGTGTGTGTGTGTGTGTGTGTGTGTGTGTAGGTGTGTGTGTGTGAGTTCAGGTGCCCACAGATGCCAGATGATAACATCGGATCCCCTAGAACTGGAGGTACAGGCAGATGTGGACTGCCAATGTGGGTGGTTGGACCAAACTCAGTTCCTCTGCAGAGGCAGTACATGCTCGTAACTGTTGAGCCACCTCTCCAGACTCTACCACTTACTCTCTGAGACATGGTCTTCCACTGAACTAGGAGCTCATCACTTTGGCTGGAATTACAGTGACAGTTACTAGGACACCTGGCTTTGCTACATGAATGCTCTATTCAGGTCCCCTTGCTAGTACAGAAGCACTTTATCCACTGAGTTATCTTTCAGCCCCAAAATGTGATATTGCAATGTACTTCTTGAAATATGCAGTCAAGGGAGTTGATTTTGAAAGACATTTATTTTAAATAAAAAAGACCAAGAAAAGTGAAATTACTCAGTTACTTGATGTTTTTTTTAATTTTTGAGATTATAATAAAGTTATATCATTAGCCTTGCCCTTCTCTCCTATTAAATTGTTTCATTTATCCCTTTTTCTCTCTTTCAAATCCATGGCCTCAGTTTTATTAATTGTTCTTGCATGCTTATATGTGCAGGTATATAAATATATATTCCTAAATGTAACCTGCTTGGTCTGTATAATAGTCTATATAATGGACCTGTATACAACCATTTGGCATGTTATAACAGTTCTAATGCTCTTCCCTGGGGAAGACTATTTCTCCCAGTCAGAATTCCGTAGTTGCCTATAGCTGTCTGTGTAGTGTTGAGGTCTTGAGGTCTTATGGTCTTTTCCAATCCACTTTGGCTTATCTATTGTTATTGTTCTTGTTCAGCTCTTATGTGGCCAGTCATACTGATGAGACTTTACCTTCTGACATTATTAGGAGGCACAATCTTACAGCTATTAAAATGCAATAATAGGAATTACTAGATTTAAGCTAGATCACAAAAACAGTTCAGAACCCAGGTAGATCTCTTCCAGTAGAGATGCAAACAAAAATCATTCTGAATGCCAAACCTAGATTTTGCATTCTTACTTAATGAGGAGAGGGGAGCGAAACAGTTATTTAAACACTAGTTCATAAAGTATGTTCAATACCAGGACTACCACTTATTTTACAATTTTAAGTTGTTATTTTTTTCTATTTCTTAAAATTAATCTTATTGTTACTTAATAGGATTTTTTTTTTGTTTTTTGTTTTTTGGTTTTTCGAGACAGGGTTTCTCTGAATATCTCTGGCTGTCCTGGACTCGCTTTGTAGACCAGGCTGGCCTCGAACTCACAAAGATCCGCCTGCCTCTGCCTCCCAAGTGCTGGGATTAAAGGTGTGCGCCACCACCGCCCGGCTTAATAGGATTTTTTTTAAATGTCTTTATTTTCTGATAGGTGAAGGTCAAAGTTTAGAAATA
This sequence comes from Lophiomys imhausi, assembly GCA_907164525.1. NCBI lineage: Eukaryota > Metazoa > Chordata > Mammalia > Rodentia > Muridae > Lophiomys > Lophiomys imhausi. The sequence goes on along the minus strand of CAJQZJ010014103.1, from coordinate 1,580,676 downwards.
ACTGTATTGGAGAACCACAGGAAAAGTGAGAAGGCTGTCACAGATTCATATAAAAATATTAGAAGTTAAGCTCACGATTGTTTACAGATAAGGACAACTGTGTCCTTATCTCTCACAAGGAAACCTTAGTAATATGAAGGCAATCCCCAGAAAACCTCTAAACTGAAAGCATCCTAGCCCATTGCATTTGCATTTGAATGGTTTTATTCCCCCTTATGCTCTCAAAAGTACTATATTAAATATTAATGCAACATTTTGTACCTGTTATTGTTCAATTTTGCTTCTGTGAAACTGTAATGACTAGACAGAATGTAGGAGAGAAATGATGTTTAATGATAGAATATAGCCAATCTCAAGTTATCGTTTTAGCTCCGAAACAGTTTATTGTGTAATGCTGGCAACTCATGAGAATGGCACTGTTCACCTGAAGTTATCAGCAATTCAATTCTTTGCTTACTCTGGCATGCTTCTTTTCTACTCTTCCTTTCCAAGATTCAGTGGTAGAAAAGGATAACAGTTATAATACAAAATAGAAAGTGTCAATAGAGCATCACTCCCTGCTTTTTTTTCTGTTGTAAATGCAGAGAATGTAATAGAAATAAACTTTCTGGTAAAGATTCACATACCTGCAGAATAAGGCATTAGTTAATAAGGATCATTTTAATAAAATGAGTTTAAGCTTCATTCAAGAATGCTAACAAAAATGTGACAGCTCAAAGTTTGAGAAATTGAACATTACTCATCAGATACTTTGTCATATGGTATTTTCAGGGACCTTGATACTGTATAAAATAACAGCAATCCATGCCATCAGCCCTAGGTAGATAAAAAGGCCCACTGAGATCTTGGCCCACGTAATAATAAATACTGATAATACTAATAGCTGCATAAGATTGTTTGTCATTTTTGCTTTTTACCCTTCACTAGCCATAACAAGGTTTAAATTTCAATTAATATCCAAAGACTTGTGCTGGTGACTCAAAAGACTGACACTATTCTCTACCGTTTGTATAGTTCTATCATAAGGACGGCTTATGGATACAAGGTGATGGCACAGCCCTGCCTGCTTCTCAATGAAGTATACAGTGGATTTTCAACTAATAAAGATAGAACATCAACCACATGTCTTTACAACCACACCTTTTATCCAGGAGTTGGTACAACATTGGCAGTTCTCCCCTTCACACTGAATGACTATTGTCTGAGGGTCTAGAAAATGTGCAACCATTGACATGGTTATTACAAAAGGGCACAAAATACAACTCCTATCTCTAAGAAGTTTTATCCAGTGGATAAGAAATCCATATATAATGATACTTTGAGCATGATGGAACAAGTTATTTTTGTTACTCACTGAACATTCTGAAAACAAAGGAGTTCCAGTTCATACTGAGAATTAAGGAAAGCTCACAGGAGAGCTCAGACCCAGGCTGGGCCCTCAAAAGTACATAGAAGTGAAGGTAGATGCAATCAGGAAGGACAGTGCCCAAGTTCATTGGAGAATACATGTCTTTTTTCCTTACACACTCTCATGTGCCTACAGTACAAAGCTACCTGTCATCTAAGAATAGTCTTTGGAAAATGTACTGCCACATGTTACTGGGGCTAAAGGATTGGGTGTTATAGTACTGATTCCAGATCCCCAGCCAGTGAAGGTCTTGTTTCTGGTACAGCTGGAATTTTCCTTGGACATTTGTATTCAAGTATTGCCTAACTATCAGATAACCTTCTGGTTTGAAGCCATGTTCTATGCTTGGCTGAAGCATCTCCAATAGTTAATGAGGTGTAGGTATGAGCTATTGTTATGCAGTGGTTTATTATGGCCAAAGTATTCACTGTATTGAAGCACAAGGCTATTTCAAAATTTTATTTAATTGTTTTTTATTTATTCATTTTACATCCCAATCATACTCCTCTGAGTCCTGCCCTCCTGACCCTTTCCCCCTCCCCACTCCCTTTCACCTCAGAAAAGGGTAATCCACTCCCACTCTCCCCCATCCCATCCCAGCATCTTGAGCCCCATCAGGTCTGAGAACTTCCTCTTCCATTGAAGCCAGGCACCACAGCCCCGCTGAGGGGAAGTGATCAAAAAGCGGGCCTCATAGTCCTTGCTAGAGATAATCCCTGCTCTACTTGCTAGGGGCCCGCATGATGACCAACCTGCCCATCAACTGCTTATGTGTAGGGGGCCTAGGTCCAGTTCACGTATGCCCTTTGAATGGCACTTCAGACTGTGATTCCCCCATGGACCTAGGTTAGTTGTCTCTGTTGATCTTCTTCTGGAGTGCTTGTCTCCTCCAGGTCTTTCTATCCTTCTCTCAATTCTTCCACAAGATACCCCACGTTCTGCCTAATGTTTGGCAGTGAGTCTCAACTTCTGTTTGGATCCTCTGCTGCATGGAGGTTCTCAGAGGACAGTTATGTTAGGCTCCTGTATGTAATCATAGCAGAATATCATTAATAGTGATAGAGGTTGTTTCTCTGCCTTGAGGTAGGTCTAAGGTGGGCTTGTCATTGTTGGACATTTTCTCAATGTCTGCTATATCTTTATCACTGTACATCTAGTATACAGGATAAATTTTGGGTTGAGGTTTTGTGGGTGGATTGGTGATGCCCCCTCTGCTTAGAAGTCCTACCTTGTGGGAACCCTGGAAATGGAGGCTTATGAGAAATGCCTCGTGGCTGGGAAAATGAAAGTAACTTGTGGGAGATATCTAAGATGGCACTGGTCGGAAGATGCTGGGGAGGAGTTGAAGCCTGATCATGGGTATAGCTGATTGAGTGAGCAAGACTTCCACACTCATGACCAATTTTCATGTTACCAGGCTTATGTTTTGTGATGTAATAGGGTGACCTTTAACATGATTGGCCCACGTAGCCTCATGTGGAAACACCCATTCGGTTCTGTATATAAGCTAGGAGCTGAAGCATTAAAAATGGATAATGCTTAGACATTACCCCTGCTTCAGAATAAAGGCTGGAGAGTCGGGTGGGCAGCACACTCACCTTTTCCCTGAGACCCCCTTATGTGGTGATTGCCGTGTAAGGGCCGAACAGCACTACCTAGCTAGTGGGTGGCCTCTTCAGTCTCCATATCTCCCGCTTCAAGGAGTCTCAGCTAGAGTTATTCCCATCTCCTTCCAAGGGCTGGGTGAAATATAGGAAACTTGGGGGAGGGGACCATCTCTAAGACAAACTGGAGACCAGTGGCAAAGTAGGCAAGGCTATTTCTATAGTAGCCTTTCTTAGAACCATTTGAGGATGCAGAAAAGATGCTTAAAGTTTCCAAGATACAATGACATTTCCAAGAAATAAAGCCATTACTTTGTATCCACAAGCCATCCTGATGATAGAATTTCCAAGAAATTATTCCTACATAGAACAATGACTAGTATTTTATCTTGTACAGTTTATAGTATAGACTGCTATCATAATATAGTCACAAAGGTGTCCCTTACACACTTGTATATGCTATACAAGTAGTTATCCTTAAAAATACTGTGCTGTTAAGGGAGTTCCTTCAAACATACATATTTCCACTATTTTATTTAAAGTTATAATGTTTTATTAAGGTATATATAATTTTAAATGGCTGCTTTTAATTAGAAAACAATATATGTTATTATAAGGAAACATGGAAAAAAGAAATAAGCAATATAAAATGAAGTAAGCTAGGAGTATTACTTCATTATTGTAAAAGTTTTTATGTAGATGTGTTTTAAATCAACCTATGAACTATATGACAGACATTTAGCCATTAAGTTTCATATATTACATTTATATGATGCAGAATAAGTACTGTATATATAATCCTAACTATAGACTTAAAGAAAATTAAATATTCATGTATAATTGCAAAAACATATAGGTATGTCCAGTAGATCCAGCTCATCTCAGGGCAACTCTGATGTTTGATCACATCTGTCAACTTGATGGAATCTAGAATCACCTAAGAGACAGGTATCTTGGCGTGCCTGTGAGGTGTGATTATCTTGCTAGTTGGAAAGACTTGTCTACTGTGGGTGGTACCCTTCACTGGATTAGAATCCTGAACCATAATGGGATTAGTACAAGTGTTTATTTATTTCTGTTTCTTGAATCCAAATGCAATACGAGCAACTGTTGACTTCTCCACTACAGTGGCATCCACCCTGGAGCAGTGAGATAAAGCAGTTCTCCCTTGTGCTACCTGATGCTGCTGTTTTTTCTTCCTCCATTCCTTTCTTCTTTTCTTTCTTACTCCCTTCCTTCCTTCCCTCCTTCCCTCCTTCCTTCCTTCCTTCCTTCCTCCCTCCCTCCCTCCCTCCCTCCCTCCCTCCCTTCCTTCCTTCCTTCCTTCCTTCCTTCCTTCCTTCCTTCCTTCCT
>CAJQZJ010014103.1:1553215-1576301 GCA_907164525.1 Lophiomys imhausi | reverse complement strand
CCTTCCTTCCTTCCTTCCTTCCTTCCTTCCTTCCTTCCTTCCTTCCTTCCTTTCTTCCTTCTTCCCTCCCCCTCCTTTTCCCCCTTCTTCTGAGATAGAGTCTCACTATATAGCCTTCACTGTTCTGCAACTCACCACGTATACCAGGCTGGCCTCCAACTGGGATTAAAGACATGCATCATGACACCCAACTCCCTTAAGTTACTCTTGCTAAGATCTTTTATCACAGAAACAACAACAAGAAAATAAAATTATAAAACTGAGATGATCCTCCAGACTCTGAGAAACTGGAGATGGAAGCAAATGTTATGGAATCCTCAGTAATTTTTCCTCTTGCACTTTGCCAGCACCTTCCTGTTTTACACCCTGTAGTCACCTTTGTGTCTCTGCTCTCATACTTTGAGCAATTACTAAGCTAAATAATGGTTGCTTAACAGAAGCTCCAAGCTATCTCAGTATTCTGTCAGCAACTGAGACAGCTACTCTGATTGAGAGTCTCATCACAAAGTATGGGCACGCAGACAAAGGACAATCCCAATCATGGAAAGGAGGGAGAATTCTGTGATTTCCTCACTATACTAGGAATACAGCTTAAAATTTGTGTATTTTATGTTTTGAGATTTTCCATTTAATATTTGAAGACTTTAGTTGACTGAAAGTTTTTAAAATGATAGAAAATGCCCCCATAGATAATGGAGATCTACTGTAAATACATGAGCGAAAGCATATACATACACACAAATATAAATGTACATACACTAGTCTTGTTTTATAACTACAAAATCATAAGCAATGGTAGGTAGTAAGTCTGTCCAGTAGCAATTTTGAGAGGCATAGTAATTGTTTTTAATCACAATATTTCCAGAGTATTCACTTTATATTTTCACATATTCAGAGTCTGAGTACAGGACAGTGTGTAAGGAGGTTGTATCCCTCAGCTTCCAGGTGGCCTTTCTTGTTAGAATGTATGACTTCTGTCATAGGATTTAATTATCACAGCCTTGGAACCTTTCCTTTTATTCTCTGTCAAAAGTCCTTGACTTTCTTATCAACAGCAGCATAGCTTCTGGTATATTTGTTGTGTGGGATGGTCTCCCATCCAATAGTTTAAAAGTTTGTAATTTGCACATGTTACAATAGAAAATGATCTAAAGAAAGACTGGGAACCCAAGTTATGTGTACATATTTGACCCAAATAGAAACAAATTGTACTACAATGCTCATTTTTAAATTCTGCAAATAAGGATTCTGCTCTTCTGTCAGAACGAGATAAGTCCAGCCAGGGTCCTGAAAATACAATGTAGTTAGCCGTAGGGCACTTGCCTACCATGAGCGAGATCCCACATTCAGTGCTAAGTTAAATAAATACTCCAGCGACATTGTTTGTCTTATATCACCTTCTTCTCACAGATTGTTGCTATTTATGACAATTAGTTAAGACTTTTAGGAGGAAACCAGATATCTGGTTAGATGACATATAAATTCCAGTGTATTTTGGGAAAAGGGAATTTATAAGGATCACTTCATTTTTCAATGAAGACATACCGAGTATCCACCTTGATCTCATCCCCACTCTCATGTGGGGAAATTAGGATGAAATTAAAGATCAGTTTGTACTCTGGTAAATGATTCTACTGCATACATTTGTCATTTAGATAAAACATTTGTTCTTGATAACATTTATAAACAATGTTTACTTAAATTTACTCCTCCCACAATGAAACCATTGTGGACATTGATTGCATTTTTATATAATTAAAAACTTTTTTTTTAATAATTTATTTTTTATTTCTTCAAGTTACATCTCAATCACAATCCCCTCCCTACTCCCCCCTCCAGTCCCACCCTTCCACCCTCCTCCCCCTCAGCCCCCCCATCCTCTTCCCTTCTTTTTTTTTTTTTTTTTAGTTTAAGGTATTTATTTTTCCCCCCAACAGCTCTCCCTTTCAGTCCAAATAATGGTTCTTTTTCTTATAACTATAAATACAATACAAAACAACAGAAATAAATAGGCCACGATTATAAGAGTTATATGGCTTAGCATACATTCCCAATGTCCAGTCCATATGTATTTGGCACCTGACTTTAACATTCTCCTATCTAACCATCTCCATGGGTTTAAAGTTCTATATCTAACTCAGCTTTCATACTAACTTGCCTCATAATTTCAAAAATATCTTCTTAGATCCAGAACACCCTCTTGATTCCTAAACAACTCAAAATTTAACTATGAGACTCTAGCTATCTATTCTTCAACCACCTCAGAGACCTGAGAGGGATAAATACCTTTTTTCTTTGAGAATTTGTATTTTTCTTTTCTTTATTAAGAATTTTTTAACTTTTTATTTTACATTCCAATCCCCATCCCCCTCCCTCCCTCTTCTCATTCCTACCCTCCCACCCATTTCCCCCATATCCTCCCCCTCAGCCAGTACCAATGCACTCTGGTACATCAAGCCACATCAGGACTAAGTGCCTCCTCTTCCACGGAGGCAAGTTAAGGCAGCTCTGTTAGGAACATGACTTCCTGAGGCAGCAACATCGTGTAAGTCTGAGATAGACCCCTTTCTGATTGCTAGGGGATCCACTTGAGTAACACGCAGAGCTTCATATATATAATTGGCCTAGTGCCAGTCCTTGCAAGCTCTTTGCATGATGAATTAGTCTCTTTGCACCACCTTGTGTCCGAGTTAATTGATTATGTGAATCTTTTGTGGAGTTCTTGATCCCTCTGGCTTCCTCAAACCTTCCCCTAACTTTTCCTCAAGACTCTCTGAGTTATGCCTAATTATCTGCTGGATAAGGTTTCTCGTTTCTCACATGGCAGTAATGTTGGATTCTTGTTTAGATACCTCTCTCCATACATTTCCAATGTTTATCTTATCTTCCTTACTGATAGGGATTCAAGTATTATCCCTTGAGCACTCCTTGGTACCAGCTTCTCTAGATCTGTGGATTGTGGCATGATGATCTTGTACGTATTGAATAATATCTATTTATGAGTGAGTAAATACCCTGTGTGTCTCTTTGGGTCTGCATTAGCTCACTCAGGATGATCTTTTCTGGTTCCATTCATTTGTCTGCAAATTTTGTGATATCCTTGTTTCTACTAGTGGAGTAGTATTCCATTGAGTAGATGTACCACAATTTCTTTATCCATTCTTCAGTTGAGGGACATCTGGGTTGTTTCTAGTTTCTGGCTATTATGAATAAAGCTGCAATGAACATAGTTGAAGAAATGTCCTTGTGATTTGGTGACACATATTTGGGGTATATGCCAAGTAAGTGGTATAGCTAGGTCTTGAGGTAGTGCTATTCCCAATTTTTTTTAGAAAGTACCAGATAGATTTCCAGAGTGGTCATGCAAGTTTGCATTTCAACTAACAATGAAGGAGTGTTTCCCCCTTTCCACATCCTTGTCAGCTTGTGCAATCACTTGAGTTTTTGATCTTAGCCATTCTGATGGAATGGCTAAGATGGAATCTCAGAGTCGTTCTGATTTCCATTTCCCTTATGACTAAGGATGTTGAGCATTTTTTTAAATGCTTCTCTGCCATTAGTTTCCTCTGTAGTGAATTCTTGGTTTAGCTCTGTACTCCATTTTTTTTTATTGGATTATTTGGTTGTTGGTGTTTAACTTCTTGAGTTCTTTTTATATTTTAGATAGTAACACTCTTTCAGATGTGGAGTTGGTGAATATCTTTTCCCAATCCTAGGCTGCCGTTTTGTTCTAATGACAATGTCCTTGGCCTTATAGAAGCTTTTCAGTTTCATAAGGTCCCATTTATTAATTGTTGGTCTTAGAGCCTGAGCTGTTGGTGTTCTGTTCAGGAAGTTGTCACCTGTGCCAATGAGTTCAAGGCTTCTCCCCCATTTCTCTTCTCTTAGATTTAGTGTTTTATGTTGACATCTTTGATCAACTTGGACTTGATTTTTGTGCAGCGTGATAAATATGGATCCATTTGTATTCTTCCACATATAGACATCCAGTTAGACTATAACCATTTGTTGAAGATACTATCTTTCCCCCATTTTATGTTTTTAGCATCTTTGTCAAAAAATCAAGTGTCTGTAGGTGCTTTGCTTTATTTCTGAATCTGTGATTTGATTCCCTTGGTCAATGTGTCTGGGTTTTTGTTTTTGTTTTTGTTTTGTTTTTTTTGCCAATACCATGCAGTTTTTATCACTACTGCTCTGTAGTAAAGCTTGAAGTCAGGGATGGTGATACCTCCAGAGGTTCTTTTATTGTACAGGACTGTTTTTGCTATCCTGGGTTTTTTAATTTTTCTGTATAAAGTTGAGAATTGTTCTTCCAAGGTCAGTAAAGAATTGTGTTGTTTTTTTATGGGAATTGCATCGAATCTGTAGATTGCTTTTGGTAAGAAGGACATTTTTACTATGTTAATCCTACCAATCCATGAGCATGAGAGATCTTTCCATCTTCTGATATCTTCTACAATTTCTTTCTTCAGAGACTTGAAGTTCTTGTCAAACAGGCCTTTCACTTGCTTGATTAGTGTTACACCACGGTATTGTATATTATTTGTGGCTATTGTGAAGGGTGTTGTTTCCCTCATTTCTTTCTCCTTGCTTTTATCATTTGTATGAAGGAAGGCAACTGATTTTTTTTTTTCAGTTAATTTTGTATCAGGTCACTTTGCTGAAGGTATTTATCAAAGGTAAGAGTTCTCTCAGGGTCACTTACATATACTATCATATCATCTGCAAATAGGAATAATTTGACTTCTTCCCTTCCAATTTGTATCCCATTGATCTCCTTTAGTTGTCTTATTGCTCTAGCTAGAGCTTCAAGTGCTATATTGAAGAGATATGGAGAGTGCAAAACCTTTTATTGTCCCTGATTTTAGTGGAATTGCTTTAAGTTTCTCTCCATTTAGTTTGATGTTGGCTCTCAGTTTGCTGTATCTTGCCTTATATATCTGATCTCTCCAAGACTTTTATCATGAGTGGGTAAATTTTGTCAAAGGATTTTTTAGCATCTAATGAGATGATCATGTAGTGTTTTTCTTTCAATTTTCTTAATATGGTAGATTGCATTGATGGATGGCTCAGCCATTAAAGGCTAGGCTCACAACCAAAAATATAAGAGAATTTTCTTCCTGAAGCATTATCCTCGTGATGACTGGTTGAATATGGAGCTCTAATTAAAGGCTTAGTTGGTAAGCATATTAAAGTATACTTTGTGACATCCTTACCCAACTCCCCCAGATGCTCTCCCTCAACATGCCTCACTCCCAATTGCATGTATTTTTCTTCTTTTAAAATTATAATCCACTCGATCAAATTAATTCCTCCCAATGTGCATAAGTGTGTTTATTTTAAAATATAATTAGATCAAAAGAGAAGAACAACATTGCAGAAGGTGACAACAGGTAATCTAAAATTCTTGAAAATCTGCTGCAGCTGAGGCAGTTCAGCCACACACCCCAACAGGTCACAGCTGGGTAAGAGTATTGATGACCTTTATCCCCAAGCAGCCAGCAGAGCATCTTCTGACACTGAAATCCATCTACCAGTGATGAAACTCTCAGGCCACTGCTAACTTGATTTCTTCATGCTAAACAAAAGTGTATAGTGTCTTCCACATAGGGTCTTATCAAGTTCTGGGGATGTAATTATTCTTTAAGTGTTAAAGAGCTGTCTTGTCATTACTGTTTTAACAGATGACATAGTCTTATCGGTTTTTTGGCGATGTTTGTTAAAGGTACACCTTTCCTGTAGTACTGTTATTACTGTAGCTGTTACAAGCTATGCATCACAATCAAGAGAAATACATTTATTTTTAAAAAAACTATGTAATTTATTTCAAACTAACTCTCTTTTTCTACTTTTCTATTCTATTCAAATTCATCAAAGAAGAATCTTGTGAAGATGTGAGGAGAAACGCATCTTTCAAATTAAATCACTTGATAGCTAATGGAATAAAAAATAGCAATATTGTCAGTCTAAAGCCAGTAAGATATTAATAGAAAACACAATATGTAATACTTTGATAGTTTTCCATTCTGCTTATATTTAGGTTTTTATACATACCAATTTATATGATTCTCCTAATAAGATCAAATGGAAAAATATTACCTATAATTACTATCTCATATTTTCATTAATGCATAAAATTAATATTTAAAATAAATAGATATGAAATAATGCATTTATGAACACCACATTGTTGAATGACTCTTTTAGAAAGATTACTTAAAGTAAGCTAACTTTGATCCAATTATTTTTGTTGTTGTCAAACCAAAAAACCCTCTGTAAGTTTTAACTTTCATATGCCTACTAAAATATGTATTTTAAAATACTAATAGACCCAAACAGTAGATAACATTCTAGAAGTTAATACTAGATAGTTTTAAAATGATGTTGTGTTAAATTGTGAGTTTATTTTCTTTAATAGTGTGTTGTCAATAATTTAAACAATCAATCTTTTTTTCTTCCTGAAGCATTATCCTTGTGATGACTGGTTGAATATGGAGCTCTAATTAAAGGCTTAGTTGGTAAGCATATTAAAGTATACTTTGTGACAGTCTGTGGCGTTCGAATGGTGCTACACTGTAGCAGATTCAGGCAGTGCTACATCGTTCTCCCCCATGCTGTCCTCTAGATAATTGGCCTTGCTCTCTACTTGAACTTAAAGGAAAAGGCATGCTATGCCAGACAGGTCCATAACCTCAGAAAGTGCTGATGCAGCCAGTTACATACTTGCATTATGCATACTAGACTAACAGACAATAGTATTTACAAGGCTTTACTAAATGCTTAAATCTATTTTGTGGACAAAAGGATTTTTAAGTTAATTCATTTTGTGGAGAGAATAGCTTAACCAAGTTAGCATTTTGTTGACAGAATTATGATGAAATTCATTTTGTCTACATAATTGATTGGACAGCTAGCAGAATGCATTTCTCCCCGGAATGAAGAATGTGCAAAGGTTGTCAAATGGCATTTCCTCCTAGCTTTCTCAAATCACTTTGATACTTTGATAGCAAAATGAGTATAAAATCCTTTCATTTACAAAATCAATATGGGTGCTAATATTGGCAAATAGACATCAAGTTCTTTTTTGTTAAATATTGATAGAAAAGCATTGCTACCATTCACTAACAAGATATTAATCTCATGAAAGTATTGTTCTGGAAGAAGCTTACATCTAATCTGTGTAACAAGGTAGGTGTGTGTCTTGTTCCCTTGATATGCAGCTACAAATGTGGAATAAATACTCTGACTACAAATTTTAAATGAATGGCTGGAGTGAGAACATTCAGAGCAGTATTGGAAGACAGAACAAAGAGGGTCATGAATAGTACACGATTAGGAATATTGAAAGCTACACAGCAAGTTATCAACACTGAATGTAAATTTACACGGTTCTCCAGATGCACTTTTAATTGAATTAGATTATTGTATTATAGTCCACTTAAGCCTAGAGGCTTGTACAATGACGATGAGTGTTGTAGTCCAGCGATGACAATGGATCTCTGCCATGAGCTTCATGCTTCTCCACATTTGCATTAGCACCTCCTGCCAAAACTCTGTGACTGCTCAGAAAAGATCCCTCCAATATTAGATAGCCTGGGCCATGCATGGGAGTCAGAATTATTGTAGATGCTCTTTCAGAAAACTACTTCATTCTGCATATTGGCACAAGAAAAAAAAAAACAGCATGCATTTTGTGAGACCACAACTGTAATGATAGCCAACTATAAGATTAACAAGGTGCATATGTTAAGAATCTGTGATTTCTTAAGTTTTAGATTTTTCCCATCAGAAGTAAAGATTACAGGAGCATGTCCTGCCAATTCCCAACTGCATACATTAGCTTGAAGTAAAATGTTGAGGTTGTGAAATGTTAGTTGAGTAGACACATTATTCACTAAGGTACACTTCAGAATTGTTTACTTAATTTGTGTGCTCATGTTGTAAAGCTAGATTTAACTATTTACAGGCATATAATCATTCCACCTTTATATATAATTGTGGTTTATTTTCAATGATCTGACACTCATCTTATGTTTAAAAATGTAGACTATTTCAAAGTTAGAGGTCAATGGTGAGGATGAGGAGACTCATGCTGTTGCATTGAATTATTTTGAAATAAATAAACAAAGATTAAAGAAAAGTAAAGATCAGTTGAAAGTGATTCCTCGTGGCAGGAGTGAATACATAAATATAAAACTAATGTTTAGGAAAGTATTTTTTTTTCAATAGAAAATTTGGAGAAATTCCCTATGGCAAAACAGAGAAGCCTCTGTGTAAAATGAAGTTATAAATACTGGGCCTGCAAGCACAATCGTGTTGTCCACTTTTAAGGCCAAGTTGATATAGCACTGAAAAAAAAATTGAGAAAGATATCCTGTGTGAATTTTCAAATTGATTACTGATGATCTCAAGTCGATTTGATTTGGGAAGTGTACATAAACTTTGTACATGACATAATAGCTCCATTTCAATTTAGGAATATCATACTTAAGATGTGATTAAGAAGCAGTTTTAATGATTCCTGATGAATATGTGTTAATATCAACCCATACAGAACATGTGTATTCCATGTGTGTGTCCTAGCGTAATAAGCCTAGACACATGAATATTAACAGAACTCAAAGCAAGATATGTAAGCTAAATTATCTCCTTAGCTATGGAGTTTAATGCACTTAAAATGCATGTCCACCTTTAATCAAAACCCTTAAAATGCACATAAAATAAAACATGTCTGCATGAAGTGTTAGAGGGAAGAAAATAAAACAAAGATGATAAAGCATTAAAAGAGGCTGAATATGAGGTGTTTGTTCAACATACAAGGATCTTGACATTCTCTGCTGCTAATTACATTGGCTTAAAATTTTTAACTATCTTATTATGTTTGATACAAATATTTTGACATTCTTCCTCTTTTTACTTTTAACATTCTTGTCTTTTGCCAGAGAGAAAGAGAGAGAAAGAGAGAGAGAGGGAGAGAGAAAGAGAGTAGATATTATTTACTTATTTACTGCCTTGAGAATTTAGCCGAGGGCCTTGTGTAGGCTAAGCAAGTGTTCTACCTCTGGGCTACTGCCCCACTCCTTTTTGTGCATTTATTCACTTAAATGTTGAAAAATATGTTCTCTCCTGATTGTCCATGCTGATCTTGAACTCACTATGCTTCCCAGGTTGGTCTTGACCTTCTGATCCACCTGCTTTTGTCTACAGATCACTAAATTGACAGGATCACAGCCTGAGATTATTTCCTGTTCACTGATGAACGATGAGACTGCTAGAGTTCAGGGATGATAACACAGCACCTGCACTTCAGGGAAGATTGACCAAGGCACGAAAGAAAGATGCAGTGTATGACTCTACATCTTCGGGGGCAAGATCAGCTCTCGCTTCATCCCATTGTGTGTGATTTGCAGTTAGAAACAAACCTTGAGCTCAGTTCAAAATGAGGATCAAAAGACTATTTTACAGGATGCTAAGTTAAAAGGCCACAACCTGAATAGCAGGGGAAGGACTGAACTTGGTTAGCAGGTTTAGTAGATGGAGGTCTTAGTGTTCAGGCTACAGAGTTATGTCTTACTGGAGGGAACAAAGTCCCAAGGAAGTTTTTAGAATGGAATAAGAGAATCTATATTACCAAAATTTCACTTTACAAGAGAGTTATGAGGAATTCAATATGTATACTGCTTGAGGTGCTTTAAACTTATAGAAGAAGTTGGGGGGGATACTCTCCTCATTTCTTTGGTATTTATTGCATTTCTCTGCGGGTTATTTAGAGATTAAAATGGTACCATGAGGCATAAACTCAGATACAGGTCAAAGGAAAGCCCTGGCCATTCACAGCAATAAATAAAAGATATCAAGATGGCTGGCAGCAATAGCAAGCTGAACATTATTTGGCTGCAAATTCACTCTGCCTCTGAGAGAAACAAAAATAAATAAACAAACAAACAAATAAATAAAACAGCAATCATAATATTCAGGCTCTAATTATGTGACATCAATCTAAGAACACTGGATATTAACAAATGTAAAAATGGGCAAGTTATGAGATAAAAGTAATATTTTGGTTGTATGCACTTTCTACTAATCTTCTAGACAGTCCTCTAAAGTGAGAGGAAAAAAAGTTTATTTTCCAAAGCCCTACATCCATAAGCTTCGGGCACAGTAAGAGAGACTCTAGAAACAGTAATGTTATTATTGGCAAAGAATTTAACGGAGCTGAACAAATAGAATCCCAAGCCTGTGGTGAAGAGATCTCAGAAGTCATTTAATGGGATCAGGGTCCAAAATGTGTCATGAGTCCCACCTATCTGTTGCTACATAGAAAACTACCGTGGAACTTAGAGTAACACATTAAACATCTATTCTCTGTTCATATGGTCTGTGATTTAAGGATATGGAAAGATTTGTAGGAGGAAATATTTTTGTTGTTGCTCTATCATCCTGGTACCAAAATGAGGACGGTTTCAGTGGCAGAGGGTTACAGTAGCCAGATCTTTTGCTGTGGAATTAATTTCCATGTTTGTCCTCAAAGTCAGTCCTCAAAGTCAGCCTGTTCACCTGGGGTAGGAGATTGCTCAGTAGTTAGGAACACTTGCTGCCCTCAAAGAGGACCCAGGTTTGATTCATGGTGGCTTACAGCTGATTACAGCTCCAGTTTCAGGAGATCTGGCACCATTTTCTGACTTCCACAGGCACCAGACACATACCTTGTACACGTAAGTGCAGGCAAACATTCATATTTACAATTTAAAAATAAATAATTTTTTTCTAAAAAAGCCTATTCCCTGATGTGAAGTAGTTCGGAGGAGTGGCTTCAGGGGGTGATCAGATCAGGATTTGGTACTTTCATGAACAGTGTTTGTGCCTTGATCCAACTGTTCTTTTGTTCCTTATTGCAAGTGAGGTACTTCCAGTCTATTTCCTTTTCTGCTGCAGTGATAAACATCTATGATTTTGTATTTAAAGAAATTAAAGACATGCACAAAAGGTCAGAATTCATAATCACTCAGGTCCCTTTAAACAGCAACAGAACCTGGAAGGAATGGACAGATGCTTCCAAATTATGAGGGAAATAACTTCTAAACATGAATTATGATACAGGTGTGGCATGAATCAGACAGGAGTGCAATGAAGACTTGGCCAGGCAAAGCGTGATAACTCTTTCCTTTTTTTTTTATACCCTTGAACACACTGTTCTCTGTCAAATGGGGAGCGATTCAAACAAGATGTGCTCACAGGTTTAAAAAAAAGAATGAGACCGAAGCCCAGGAGGAGGATGTAAGGAAAGATTTCCTTGGAAATGTATATGTAAGTTTTACAAGGTATGTTTTGATAGAGAACACTAGCAATTCACAAGGTTCAGGAAGAGAAATCATCAATAAGATTCACATACTGGGTTGCCTGATAAATTTGGATATTAGGAGAAAATAAATTAGGAATGAGGGGAAGATTATTAGGTAAGAATCATGAACATACAGCAAATAAAAGTAAAGAAATCATTTTTTTTTATCTTGAGAGAAAACAGAATTGCTCAGAAGGTGGTGAGAGGAAGTAATGTTATTAGAGCCTAATTTCTGTTGCTATGTCAGAGTACCGGAGACTAAGGTAATTTATAAATTACCTTATAAGAGCATTGAGCAGAGATGCATATCTGTAATATCCAAGGCTCTTTAATCATTAAACATATAGACACATGCATTCTCATGCACACTTGAAGATACTTACATAGACCCACATACACACACACATACACACACACACACACACACACACACACACACACACACACAATGCTCACACACATTCACTTTCCAAAGGCATTTTGAAAGTCCAAATGGATCAATGAATTTTATGTGTTCAATGTTGCTTTTAAATGTCAAAAAATCCTACGGAGAGTTAAGAAGGGAGGAAAGGTTATAAAAAGGAGGAAGACACACATGCCCACACACACAAAGAGTATGCTTTTATGGAAATGTATTTAAATTTCAAAGGGACTGATTTTATTACAGATCATATTCAGTGTTTACCCTCAGGAACACAGTCAGATCTCTAGAGTTTCAAACCGGGTTATTCACTTTCCTAGAAATTCCAAACACTTTCCGTATTTATTTTGTGATAACACACAGAAAAACAAAATCACTGATGATGTATGTATTTAATTAATTAATTATTTAATATATTATTTATTTATTTATGTGTGTCTAAACTAATTTCAAATTTTCAATATTTTAGATTATTTTAATCACCAAATATTTCTTGGTTGGACTTCCTAGCATTTTTAGCTATAATTTCTGTTGACAGTTAGGAAAGGAACTTATGTAAGAAAATGATGTAAAATACCAGCCTAATGTATCAAGGTAATTTTAAGGGAGTTGCTAATAACTAGAGTATAGGAATCATGTAAATGTTGTAGACTTGGCTTCATTCTAGTCTCTCATAATTACTAAGAAGCTTACCCTAGAGGATGGTTTTCACATATTGTTTACAGTAACTGTGCCTCACAAAACTAGAGGAGTTCTGCAGAAAGAGAGGGGCTGATTCAACAGAAGGAAGCTCATCCCCTTTTAAAATGCCTGTCAGCTACAAGGACACGATTATCTGAAAAAGAAAAGGCATGAACTCTTAGCGCCTTGGATTTGAAGAATATTAGATTTCAAAAAATATATATATCCTACAGAAATGACCCTGGGAAATTGTCTTAACACAAAAGCTGACTAACACAAGTTGGGATTTTAAATGAACTCTGCTCTGCCCTAAAGTGAGGCAAGAGCATCATAAATGAATACACAAAGAGAATCCCAGTTAAACTCAAACGGTGCAACAGTTGTGTCTCATAATGAAAGTATCACATCTCTTTTCTTTAAAAATGCATTGTTTATAGCAGGAGAAATGAATTTGGATCAAATTAATCCTTTCACTCAGCTTCCGAGAATATTGCTGTGTCTGTCTTCTCTGCCGTAATTATTGTCCATGTTACCACCTCACAATATAGAGAAAGATCAGTTTGTGTCATTACACCTTGTTGGTACCAGAAGCAACACAGTCCTTAATTACGTTAACATATGTTCACGCTTTCCGTGCTACTAGGATCTTCATTTATTTATTTCTCCTTAAGGAGTTAAGACGCGTGTGTTAAGAAGTGATGCTGAAAAGTGGCTGGATACAAAATTAATTCAAAAAATCAGAAGCCCTTCTTTATACAACAAACAAATGGGCTGAGAAAGAAATAAGGGAAACAACCCCATTCACAATAGCCACAAACAACATAAAATACCTGGGGGTAACTCTAACCAAGCAAGTAAAGGACCTGTACAACAAGAACTTCAAGCCCTTGAAGAAAAAAATGGAAGAGGCCTTTAGAAGATGGAAAGATCTCTCATGCTCATGGATAGGTAGGATCAACATAACAAAAATGGCCATCCTACCAAAAGCAATATAGAGATTCAATGCAATTCCTATCAAAATACCAACACAATTTTTTATAGACTTGGAAAGAGCTAGTCTCAATTTCATATGGAACAACAAAAAGCCCAGAATAGCTAAATCAATCCTGTACAAGAAAAAAATATCTGGAGGTATTACCATGCTAGATTTCAAGCTGTACTACAGAGCAATAGTTGCAAAAACAGCATGGTATTGGTATAGAAACAGACCAGTAGATCAATGGAATCAAATTGAAGATCCAGAAATAGACCCACACACTTATGGCCACCTAATTTTTGACAAAGAAGCCAAAACGGCACATTGGAAAAAGGACAGCATCTTCAACAAATGGTGCTGGTCCAACTGGATGTCCACTTGTAAAAGAATGAAATTAGACCCATACTTATCACCTTGTACAAAACTTAAGTCCAAGTGGATCAAAGACCTTAACATAAGGCCAGTCACACTAAATCTACTAGAAGAAAAAGTGGGAGAAACCCTCGAACTATTTGGCACAGGCGACAACTTCCTGAACAGAACACCAACAGCTCAGGACTTGAGATCAACAATCAATAAATGGGACCTCATGAACGTGAAAAGCTTCTGTAAGGCAAAAGACACTGCCATTCGAACAAAATGGCAGTCTACAGACTGGGAGAAAATCTTCACCAACCCCACATCGGACAGAGGGCTAATATCCAAAATCTACAAAGAACTCAAGAAATTAAATGCCAAGAAAACAAATAATCCAATCAAAAATGGGGGACAGAGCTAACTAGAGAATTCACAAAGGAGGAATTCCTAATGGCTGAGAGACACTTGAAGAAATGCTCAACATCCTTAATCATCAGAGAAATGTAACTCAAGACGACTCTGAGATTCCATCTCACACCTGTCAGAATGGCTAAGATCAAAAACTCAAATGACAGCACATGCTGGCGAGGGTGTGGAGAAAGGGGTACCCTACTCCATTGCTGGTGGGAATGCAAGCTTATGCAACTACTATGGAGGTCAGTCTGGCGATATCTTAGAAAACTTGGAATAGCTCTACCTCAGGACCCAGCCATACCACTTTTGGGTATACACCCAAATGCCTCTTCACGGAATCATAAGGAAGTTTCCTCATCTATGTTTATAGCAGCCTTATTTGTAATAGCTAGAAACTGGAAACAACCCAGATGTCCCTCAACCGAAGAATGGGTTAAAAAACTGTGGTACAAGCTGGGCGGTGGTGGCGCACGCCTTTAACCCCAGCACTTGGGAGGCAGAGGCAGGTGGATCTTTGTGAGTTCGAGGCCAGCCTGGTCTACAAAGTGAGTCCAGGACAGCCTGGGCTATACAGGGAAACCCTGTCTCGAAAAAACCAAAAAAAAAAAAAAACCAAAACAAACAAACAAACAAAAAAAAAAACTGTGGTACATCCACACAGTGGAATATTATTCAGCTATCAGGAACAATGAAATTATGCAATTTGCAGCCAAATGGATGGAACTAGAAAAGCTCATCCTGAGTGAGCTAACCCAGACTCAGAAGGACGCATATGGCATCTATTCACTTATAGTAGGATTTTAGCTATATAGTAGAAGGTATCGATACTACAACTAAGACACCAATGGGAACTTGGACATAGACTTCTTATTTTTATTTTTTATTTATTTTTTATATATTAGTTATATATTTTTTCTCTGTTTTAGTCTTTTTATCTATTGTCTGCTTATTGGTTTGTTTGTTTAGTAGTTCTCTCTCCTGGGCAACGAGACACTTTTCACTGATGGTACTGCTTCGTAGACCCCCAATGAATGAGGAGGCTCTTGGCCCTCATACGACCTCTCAACTGAGATGAGGGACTGTTAGATAAGGACACCCCACCCCAGAGAAATGGGATGGAAGGGTTAGGAGGTAAAGAAAAAAAATGAAATGGGATGTTTCGGCCTTTTACTACTAATTGTCATAAATTGTTTAGGATAATTAAGAAATGCAAACTAATGGTTATGCAAGCCGGTCATTCTGTTAGGTACTATGACAGCCTATTATAGTTACTTGCTAAGCTAATCAGAAATAAACCTGCTAAGAGACAAGCAACATCTGCTTAGCCTAATATAAGAGATAGATAGGGCCTCTTCAAAAACCTCAAGAGATCTGCAGAATATGGCATTCAAAGATGTTTTTGTAACTTTAGAAATTTTTATATCAAGACATATCAACTCCTGACAGCACCCCCTAAATTCTCCAAGTAGAAGATAAGCATCGAAGAATCTCCAGTGGGAGATGATTGAATTAGTCGCAAGCCTATCTCTTGGTAGGAAAAGCCCCTTGCTCCAACTGTAGACAGACTGCTGTCCAAAAAGGACAAAACCTGGAAGCAGGTAAGTCGACAGCCTAGCTCTGCCAAGACAGGGTAGGTAAGTCCTTCATAACCCCTGCTCTACAATCAATGCCTGTCAGAGAAACGAGGCCAAACGACTGAAGATCGATGCTGTAATGTATGGAGAGAAAATGGGAACTGTCCAGGCAGCCACTGGTATGTCATTTCTTAGTTTTGGAAGCTGCAGGCCCTGTACTTCCTATAAAATCAGATATATTTATCCCTCTCAGGTCTCTGAGGTGGTTGAAGAACAGATATCTAGAGTCTCGTAATTAAATTTTGAGTTGTTTAGGAGTCAAGAGAGTGTTATAGATCTAAGAAGATACTTTTAAAATTGTGTTGCAAGTTAGTATGAATGTTGAGTCAGATATAGAACTTTAAACTCATGGAGATGGTTAAATAGAGGAATGTTAAAGTCACATACCAAATACATATGGACTGGACATTGGGAATGTACGCTAAGCCATATAACCCTCATAACTGTGGCCTAATTACCTCTGTTGTTTTGTATTGTATTTATTATTATAAGAGAAAGAGCCATTTGTTGGACTGAAAGGGGAAACTGTAGGGGGAGATAAGATATACCTTAAATTTAAAAGAAAAAAAAGGGAAGAGGATGGGGGGTTTAGGGTGGGAGGGTGGGACTGGAGAGGGGAATAGGGAGTGGACTGCGGTTGAGATGTAACTTGAAGAAATAAAAAATAAAGGAAAATAAATAAATAAATAAAAAGAAATCTAAAAAAAAAAAAGAGACAAGTAACATTTGCTTATCCTAATATAAGAGATAGATCACAAACCTCAAGAGATCTGCAGAATATGGCATTCAATGATGTTTTGTTAACTTTAGATTTTTTTATATCGAGACATGTCAACTCCTGACAGCTCCCCTATTCTACTCCAAGTAGAAGATGAGCATCGAAGAATCTCCAGTGGGAGATGATTGAATTAGTCGCAAGCCTATCTCTTGGCAGGAAAACCCCTTGCTCCAACTGTAGACAGAACGCTGTCCAAAAAGGACAAAACTTGGAAGCAGGTAAGTCGACAGCCTAGCTCTCCCAAGACAGGGTAGGCAAGTCCTTTATAATTCCTACTCTACAATCAGTGTCTGTCAGAGAAATGGTGCCAAATGACTGAAGATTGATGCTGTAATATATGGAGAGAAAATGGGAACTGTCCAGGCAGCCACTGGTATGTTATTTCTTAGTTTTGGGAGCTGCAGGCCCTGCATTTCCTATATAATCAGATATATTTATCCCTCTCAGGTCTCTGAGGTGGTTGAAGAATAGATAGCTAGAGTCTTATAATTAAACTTTGAATTGTTTAGGAATCAAGAGAGTGTTCTGGATCTAAGAAGATGTTTTTAAAATTGTGATGCAAGTTATATGAAAGCTGAGTTAGATTTAGAACTTTAAACTCATGGAGATGGTTAGATAGTAGAACTTAAAGACAGGTGCCAATAACGTATGGACTGGACATTGGGAATGTATGCTAAGCCATATAACTCTCATAATTGTGGCCTAATTACCTCTGTTATTTTGTATTGTATTTATTATTATAAGAGAAAGAGCCATTTGTTGGACTGAAAGAGGGAGCTGTTGGGAGGAAAAAGATATACCTTAAACTTAAAAAAAAAAAAAAGGAAGGGGATGGATGGGTGGAGGCGGAAGAGGGGGGGAGGATCGGACTGGAGGGGGCAGTAGGGAGGGGATTGAGATTGAGATGTAACTTGAAGAAGTAAAAAAAAGAGTTTACATTAAAAAAAAAAAGTGATGCTGAAATGTCTTTCTCTTGGAATTTAAAGTAAGATAAAAAATATGTCAGGTTTGGTATTAGAAGAGAGTCAGTTGAGACATCCGTACAAAGATAGACTACCTCTCACCTTCACACAGAATACACGGTAGACCCCCAGTGTATAAGAAGGCTCTTGGCCCTCATATGACTGCTGAACTGCGGCGGGGGACTGTTATGTAGGGACACTCCACTCCGGAGGAGTGGGATAGAAGGGAGAAGGGGTAGAGGGTGGGAGGGCGGGACTGAGAGGAGTGGAAAGAGGACAGTGAGATGGAGATGTAACCTGAAGTAATAAATAAAAATTAAAAAAATAAAACAAAAAAAGGTCTGTAGTCGTTACTTATATGTCCACTAGGTGGCAATATAAATATGTTATGGGTTGAAAAAAAATGACAGACTCTTCAAATACAATGTAAAGGTTCACTATTTCAAAAAAAGCATGGCATTAAGAAATACACACATATATAAATAACGGGATTGGATAGGAAAAGAATAAGTGTGACAAGAAGACAAAAGGAGGGAATTTGGGGGAAGAATAAGGATCCGCAAGAGAAGATAAGAAAAGTGGAGGTAAATACAGAAAAGGGGCAAATAATGAAATCTATCGATTTACATGTATGAAAATGTCACAAAACTCCATTACACTGTGTGTTAAAGTACAACAAGAAATTAAAAATAAAATCCACGGGTTTGGGGAGATAGGTCAGTGGGTTAGAACATATTCTGCTCTTACGGAGGACCAGAGTTAAATTCCCAGAACCCAGGTCAGGAGGCTCACAGTGACATGTAACTCCAGCTCCAGGGAACTGACACTCTCTTCTATTTTCTCCAGCATGTCCATCCACTGCACTCACACACATGAGCCTGTAACCATACAAACATCACCAAAAAGCGTTTTAAAATACACAAACTATTCTGGCACTAACTAGAGAGACCATGGGCTTTACTTGTACATCTAAAAGCTTGAGTTATTGTCAAGTAGTTAGCAATTTAAACTTCCCCTGCTGCTCTTTCACCACCCCCCCCCACACACACACAGCTGTATTTTAATTTCACTTGAACTGCTTAGTTAATTGTTTTAGTTCTCAATTCTTCTTGTCAGTTCAGGTTAGTCTTGGTCAAATTACTTAACCTCTTCATATGTCTCATAGTGGTATAACGAGAAGAAGCACTAATAAAAACCATTATAAAACACTTTGCAAATGTTAGTGCCCAAGACACTACATTGCTTTGAAGTCACCAAAAGCATGTCAAGGATTCCGACAAGCACATAATTAAACTGTCCGAACTGCATTAGCGATTGATGGCACTTAACCAAGGCTGACTACTCCTATCAAGCTATGAGCTTAAATTACAGTGGCCTTGGGACCTTTCAGGGATCTTACCAGAGTAGAACTAGGACTGGGCATTTGAGTTTGAAACTTTATGCATATCTTTGGCAACAATAGCAGCGACATCATTGGATCGATGCATCTTTCGGTTTCTTCTTCTGTTTTCCATTGAAGAAACCGTAATTCAATTAGTTGTTATGGGAAAATAGTACATGGCATTGTAAATAACAGATTAATAGCAATGAAGATCGAAAGGGGATCATATTTGTGACCTAAATGTCCCAGTCCTCAGCATAACTGGTCATATAAATAGCTGTGTCTGTATCTGTCCCATGTCAAGCCCTCACCTGCTCATACAAAAATTTTATTGCCCACCAGTGTTTCTGGGAATGCTGAAGATGTGGCTTCAAAGCATGCCATACTACTTACGGCTGTGCTCACTGCTTCTGATAATTGAAATAGACATGAAAGGATAGAAGTCACTTTCAGTGCTTACAACAGGGAGGTTTGTGTGTGTGTGTGTGTGTGTGTGTGTGTGTGTGTGTATCCACATATGCATTCTATATATGTGTGGAGATAAAAAGGCAATCTCTTGTTTTTCCTTCTGAAGAGCTCTCCATTGTGTTTGTTTCATACAGTTTCTCCCTGGCCTGGAACTTCCCAACTAGGCCAGACAAGTCCCATGCATCTACCCATCTCTGCATCCCCAGTTCTGGGATTATAAGCATCTTCTGCCAAACATGATACTTACATTGGTTCTGGTGGTAAAACTTATGTGACCATGCTTCCAGAGAAAGCACTATACCAAACGAGCTATCTCTCCAACCACATAACCAGGATTTAATAGGTGCTTAGGGAGATAAGAACTAACTAAGGCAGTATAGGCCACGGATACCAAGATTAGCTACAGCATGAAGCCTGCAGTGTTCTCAACCTGTAGGGACTTTGAGGAACTGTCACAACCAGCACTTACTAGTGAGGAAGTCAGGGGTAAGGATGGAAGCTCCAACTGCAGGAGAATCTTCTGGGAGCTGGACTCCTAGAAGAGGTATAAGCACTGCCTAAGAATCTGCCAGGAGCATGACCAGAGGCAGCCTCTGAGTTCTTTCTTCCTCTCTACCTTCCCCAAGTACTTTCAATGACCTAGTTGAGCCGGAAGTCTGCTGACAAGCAGCTGCAAGGAGAGACACAGGGGACCCTGACACAGAGCAGGACAGGGCTAGAGTGAAAAACGGATCAGAGAGCAACCAGCACTGGATTGGAAGGCTGGACGACAGGCTGCTGTTGCTGGAATCGATAGCCCCTAGCTTGTCTCTTAAGCTGCTGCAACCTTGGACAGCTCAGCTGCCAGGCAGCTGCTCTGCCTTACCTACTCTGTCCCACAAGGGTTTGTGCTGCATGTCCTATTTCTAGAAGAAAAGTCGATAATTTTTTTTTCTGGAAAAGACCTAATAAATATTTTAAAATTTTGTGGGCTATATTGTGTCTAACACAACTGCTATGATCTGTTGTAGCCCAAAAACGTCCATATGCTCATAGACATTATGTAAAGACAGGAAGCATGCCATGATTAGAATTGCCTTAAGTCTGACAACTTCCTCCTTAAAACACGTGGTATCAACTTTCTTGTAACTGAGCCAGATCTTGAAGCTGCTTAGCATTATTCTTCGAAGACCAGGGATTCTTCAATGCCAATCAAGAGAGTGATGCCTCCTGATTCTTTGGACCTGGTAATGACTTTTACAGGACAATTTCCATGCCTTACATTAATGGAGACACAGTGTACATATGTCTCCCTTTTCAATCTTATTACAAAAAGAATTAAATAATGTCACAATTATATGAAGGCAAACTACACCTGACTTGCAGTCAGCACCTCTAGCAGCATGTTAGGAGACTTGAAGTTAATCTTTGGAAACTACCAACTTTCCTCAAGAGTCATGGAAAATATGAATGTAGATAATATTAAGATAATGAAAAATATATTCCATCTGTGTATTGTAGCCACCAATAGCATCCTTGTTACTTAAGCAAGAGATTTTCATGAAGGCTGGCAGTTAATTCTACACAAGTCAAATGGTGCCTGGTGGGGAAAAGTTTTGCCAGCAGGTCCACAGCACACAAATTCCAGTGTTTTCCAGTCAGCATTCCTGGTTGCTAAGTGACTCCTCAGCTGTGATCCTTTACATGAGAGCCAACTCTCTCCTGAAGCCTGCACTGTTCAGTTTACCACATGGAGCTTCATTTGTCGGCACCCAATCCTGAAAACTCTAGGATTTTCCCCTTGGAAGCAGGCACATTTTCTTTTAACTCTCAATCAGTGAACACATCTGTTAGAGGATCTAAACAGACCTCAGAGCAAGGATACAGTCAAACTCCTCTGAGAAGTCTTTTCTTTTTTTTTTTTTTTATAAATACTTTATTTTTTTTTCTTCAAGTTACATCTCAGTCACAAACCCCTCCCTATTCCCCCTTCCTATCCTGCCCTTCCACCCTCTTCCCCCCAGAAGTTTCCCCTTTCAGTCCAACAGATGGTTCCTTCTCTTATAACAGTAAGTATTATACAAAACAACAGGTATAAATATGTCACATTTATGAGAGTTAAATGGCCCAGTATACCTTCCCAATGTCCACTTTATACATATTTGGCCCCTGACTTTAACATTTTACTATCTAACCATCTCCATGAGTTTAAAGGTCTATATCTGACTCAACATTCATACTAACTTGCAACACACTTTTAAGAGTATCTTCTTAGATCTATAACACCCTCTTGATTCCTAAACAACTCAAAATTTAACTATGAGACTCTAGCTGTCTATTCTTCAACCACCTCAGACACCTGAGAGGGATAAATATATCTGCTTATATAGGAAGTGCAGGGCCTGCAGCTTCCAAAACTAAGAAAGGACATACCAATGACTGCCTGGACAGTTCCCATTTTCTCTCCATACATTCCTGCATCAGTCTTCAGCCTTTGGGTCCTGTTTCTCTGACAGATATTTGTTGTAGAGCAGGGATTATGAAGGACTTACCTACCCTGTCTTGGCAGAGTTAGGCTGTCAACTTCCCTGCTACCAAGTTTTGTCCTTTTTGGACAGCAGTCTGTCTGCAGTTGGTGCAAGGGGTTTTTTCATGCCAAGAGATAGGTTTGCCACTAATTCAACCATCTTACAGTGGAGGTTCTTCGATGCTTATCTTCTACTTGGAGTAGAATAGGGGGTGCTGTCAGGCACTGATATATCTCGATAATGAAAAAAAAAGAAAAGAAAATCTTAATTTAAGATAACATCTTTGAATGCCATATTCTGCAGATCTCTTGGGGTTTTTCAAGATGCCCTATCAATCTCTTGTATTTAGATAAGCAAGTGTTGCTTGTCTCTTAGCAACTTGATTACTGGGTAGTTTAGAGAATATCTGTGATAGACTGTCATAGTAGCTAACAAAGTGACATGTTTGCATGACTAGGAGTTTGTTGTACTTAAATATCCTAGACCATTTTAGACGGTTGGTATCAAGAGGCCAGAGCTTCACATTTTATTTTTAAGAATCTCTAGGTATGATACCATTAGGAAGCGTTACCTTTAATTTTGTATCAATATACAAAGATATATTCAATTGTGGTTAAATATACTCTTAATTATGTATCAATATACAAAGATCAATGCCTATGTAGCCCAATACAATCTTAATATTATGTCCATATACAAGGGTCAATACCATTGTGGCCAACTGTAATCTTAATTTTGTATCAATATACAAAGATCAATACTGATGTAATCCAATACAGTCTTATTTTTGCACAGTAAACAATGGTCAATACCACTTTAGCCTAATAAACTACTAATTTTGTATCAATATACAAAGGTATAAGGGCATATTCAATAATATACAAAGGTATAAGGGCATATTCAATAATCTGCCCCTTCTTCTTGGACCTTCCTGTGCTATGTCTATATCTCATTTTTCTCAAGCCTATGCACTCCTACATAGGAGAGGAAGAAGGATACAGAAAAGGAAAAGTAGGAAGTCCCTGGGGCTAACCTCCAAAACCCATTAAACAGGACCATTTATCAGCTTGTAATCTCTTCCCTTAACTATCGGAGTTTTCAGTTATCCTTCAAATAACCAAAAAGAAGGGCGGAGAAACACCTTCCCCACCCTCTGGGCATGGGAC
>CAJQZJ010014103.1:1518513-1552815 GCA_907164525.1 Lophiomys imhausi | reverse complement strand
CTTGTATGCCCGTTCTCTCCAGAACTTTTAGCATGAAGGGGTGTTGGATTTTGTCAAATGCTTTTTCTGCATCTAGCGAGATTATCATGAGGTTTTTTTCTTTCATCTTGTTTATATGGTGAATTACATTGATAGACTTTCATATATTGAACCATCCCTGCATTCCAGGGATGAAGCCTACTTGATCATGGTGTATGATACTTTTGATGTGTTCTTGAATTCGGTTTGCTAGTATATTATTAAGTATTTTTGCATCTATATTCATGAGGGAGATTGGTCTGAAGTTCTCTTTCTTTGTTGGGTCTTTGTGTGGTTTAGGAATCAGAATGACAGTGGCCTCATAGAATGAGTTTGGCAGTGTTCTTTCTGTTTCTATGTGGTGGAAGAGTTTGAAAAGTAATGGTGATAGTTCCTCTTTGAAGGTCCTGTAGAATTCCATGCTAAAGCCATCTGGCCCTGGGCTTTTTTTGGTTGGGAGATTATTAATGACTGTTTCTATTTCCTTGGGTGTTATTGGGCTGTTTAAGCTGTTAATCTGATTTTGAGTTAGTTTTGGTAGGTGGAATTTATTGAGGAATTTGTCCATCTCGCTTAGGTTTTCAAATTTAGTGGAATATAGATTTTTAAAGTAATGCCCGAATATTTTCTGGATCTCCTCAATGTCTGTTGTTATTTCTCCCTTTTCCTTTCTGATTTTGTTGATTTGGGTTCTTTCCCTTTGCCTTTCAGTTAATTTGGCTAGGGGTCTGTCTATTTTGTTGATTTTCTCAAAGAACCAACTCTTGGTTTCATTGATTCTTTGTATAGTTCTTTTTGATTCTAAGTTGTTGATTTCACCCCTAAGTTTGATGATTTCCTGCCTTCTGCTCTTCTTGGGAGTGTTTGTTTCTTTTTTTTCCAATTCACCCAGCTTAGCTGTTAGTTCACTAATATGAGCTGTCACAATTTTCTTTTTGAAAGCACTTAGTGCTATGAACTTTCCTCGTAGCACAGCTTTCAATGTATCGAATAGGTTTGGGTATGTTGTGTCTTCATTGTCGTTGGATTTTAAGAAGTCTTTGATTTCCTTCTTTATTTCTTCCCTGACCCAGTGGTCATCCAGTAAGGAGCTGTTCAATTTCCATGTGTGTGTAGGCTTTCTGTTGATTCTTTTGCTGTTGAAGACCATGTTTATTCCGTGGTGGTTTGATAAGATACAAGGTGTTATTTCAATTTTCTTATATCTATTGAGACTATCCTTGTGACCAACTATGTGGTCGATTTTGGAGAAGGTTCCGTGGGATGCTGAGAAAAAGGTGTATTCCTTTGTGTTTGGGTGAAACGTTCTGTAGATATCTGTTAGGTCAATTTATTTCATGATCTCTGTTAGACTCAATATTTCTCTGTTTGTCTTCTGTCTTGATGATCTGCCCATTGTTGTGAGTGGGGTGTTGAAGTTTCCCACTACTAATGTGTTGTGATCGACCTGTGCTTTAAGTTTTAGAAGTGTTTCTTTTACGAAAGTAGGTGCCTTTGTATTTGGGGCATAGATGTTCAGTATGGAGATTTCCTCTTGATGAATATTCCCTTTAATGAGTATATAGTGCCCTTCTTTGTCTTTCTTCATTAACTTCAGTTGGAAGTCTGTTTTGTTTGATATTAGGATGGCTACTCCAGCTTGCTTCCTGGGTCCATTTGCTTGGAAAACCTTTTCCCAGCCCTTTACTCTGAGGCAATGTCTATCTTTCGTAGTTATATGTGTCTCTTGTATACAGCATAAGGAAGGGTCTTGCTTGCGGATCCACTCTGTAAACCTATGTCTTTTTATTGGGGAGTTGAGTCCATTGATGTTGATGGATATTAGTGACCTGGGGTTGTTATTTCCCATTTGTTTGGTATAGGTGGTGGTCCTGTGCCTCTTTTGGTTTAGTTGCTGAGGGGTTTTGTATTCCCTTTGTTTTCTTGGGTGGAGTTTTCTTCTCTGGGTTGGGATTTTCCTTCTAGGATTTTCTGTAGGGCTGTGTTTGTGAGGAGATATTGTTTGAATTTGATTTTGTCATGGAATATCTTGTTTTCTCCATCTATGTTGATAGAGAGTTTTGCTGGTTAAAGTAGTCTGGCTCGGCACCTATGTTCTCTCAGGACTTGTAGTATATCTGTCCAGGCCCTTCTAGCTTTTAAAGTTTCTGAGGAGAAGTCAGGTGTAATTCTGATGGGTCTGCCACTGTATGTGACTTGACCTTTTTCTCTTACAGCTTTTAATATTCTTTTTTGTTCTGTACATTTGGTGTTTCAATTATTATGTGGCGACAGGAGTTTCTTTTCTGATCTAATCTGTTTGGTGTTTTGTAAGCCTCTTGGATTTTTATTGGCATCTCTTTTTTCAGGTTTGGGAAGTTTTCCTCTATGATTTTGTTGAAGATATTTCCTGGACCTTGGAGTCGGGAGTCCTCTCTTTCCTCTATACCTATAATTCTTAGGTTCCGTCTTTTCATTGAGTCCTTGATTTCTTGGATGTTGTGGGTGAGAGATTTTTTAGCTTTCTCATTTTCTTTGGATGTTGTACTGATTTCTTCCACTGAATCTTCCATGCCTGAGATCCTGTCTTCCTTTTCTTGCATCCTGTTGTTGATACTCACATCCGTAGTTCCTGTTCTCTTCCCTTGGTTCTCCACTTCCTCTTTTAACTCTGACTGTGTTTTCTTTGTTGTTTCTATTTCTATTTTCATGTCTTGTATGGTTTTGTTCATTTTGTACATTTCCTTCTCCAGCTTGCTTGTTTTTGTATGAAAATCTTTCATTGCTTTTTCCTGTTCCTGTTCAAGCTCTTTCCTCTTGGCTTGGAGCTCTTTAATGGTGTTGTTCCTTGTTTTGACTTGTAGAATTGTGGCTTCTTTGAATTCCTTCATAGATTTAAGTTCTTCTTGCAGGGACTCTATCACTTTCCATAATGCAGAATTGTCAACGTTTTCATGTGTTTCTGTTGGTGTGAGGTCATCCGAATTGGATGAGCTAGGATAATTCTGCTTTGTTGGAGTCATATTTCCTTGATTTCTATTTTTTTTTTCACCTTTGGCCATTGGATGCGTTTAGCTGTCTGTTTTCTGTGCTTGGAACCACAGTGGATGATTTGGTGCAGGGGACGAGTTACTTGGCTATCTGTCGTTGCTTACAGGGTGATTTCAGGGTCACTGTGGTTTTAATCACCTGAGGCACTGTGACCTGGTGCAGCCTATTCCCAGGTTGTGAGTAAAGGACCGGGATTGTTTCACTGCTCCCAATTCAGACTTCTCTATGTTGCACTCTGAGTTATCAGCCTGTAATGGTTCTGATGGTATGGACCAGTTTGCCCAGGCACAGATTCTGTGGGCTTTGTTTGTCATCACGGAGGCTGACAGGGTCTGGCTCCACACCTAATATGTCTGGATTTTCCCGAATACAGCTATGGTCCCGATTTCTGGTTTCTCACTAGGCTTCTCGCCACAGGCCTGGCCTCTGTGCCTGATTCCCTCCCTGTCTGCACAGCCGCGGTTCTCCCTCCCTGGCTGCTCGGCCATGGGTGCACCGAGCCCCGGATCCTCCTGCCGCCTGAGTGGTCCTCTCACCCCAGTAGCTCAGCCGTGGTTGCGCGGATCCCTGGCCCCACCCACGCCTGGCTCTCTCCCCAGTTGTCCTGCTGTGGGTTCACGGGGATTTGGCCCTGCCAGCCAGGCTCACTCCCCAGCTGTGCTGTCATAAGTGCAAGGGATTCGGCCCCTCCCACCCCCCTTTGTGTTCCCGGCTTCCCGTGCTCTCTCGGAACCTCCCGCCCTCCGCTTCACGAGCGGCTGCGGACCACCTGTTGTGCCCCCTGTTTGTTCCTTGCTAAAACTTCCACTATCTCACAAAGTTTTTTAAGTGGGTATAAGTTCTACCTGAGGTGTGGGGAGCCCAATAGGCTAGTGATCTATCGCCAAGTGGCCTCTGATTCTGCCTGCTGTGAGTTGGGGTCGATCTTACCAGGCACCTCTCCAAATGGGAGTTCCCGAATCCTGGGTTTAGTGGCTTCCGTGTCTGCAAGAGATAGGGGGAGAGCCTTACCCTGGGACTTTTAGCAGTCCCTTGGGAGCTGTGAGTGTTCCCGGGGGGGTCTAGCCCCTCTGGTTTTTGCATAGTGCCCAATAACTCTGTGTTTTTTATGGCTCTTTTTTCCCTGTGTTCAAAATGTGTCAGTGTAGGTCGCCGCCATCTTGGCCCCCCAAGAAGTCTTTTCTGTCTTTACTTGATCTTGTGACCTTCTGTCAACTTCCCTAAAAAGGCCCAGAAACAATTGAATTTGATGAAACTTCTGCTTTGGAAACATTCCTATGTATGTTTGTAATCCAGGGCCAACAAGAAATCCTTCTGATTTTATAATCTTTGACAAATTGGTGTTTGATATACAGGCAGTTGAGGCAGAAGTGTAGGGTAGCATGCTGTTGAGTTAAGAGGTTTGTGTTTGTTTGCTGGTGAGATTCACTCTGTTTCAGTACTAAAGGGAATGTAAGATTAGTTAGTTACCCTAGAAAGAATTGTGCAGCCCATCAGATGCAGTGCAGGTGTTAGAGAAACAGAATGAATCAGCAGTAAAAGGAGAAAGAAAAGTGAATGTAGAGACAAGCTACTTAATGTGTTTCAGGTCTGCTATAGTTACAATACATTAGTATAGATCTGCTTTATAATTTGGCATGTTGTACCTTCTTGGGCATTCTACAGGGAGTAGAATTTGTTCTGGTCTGTTTGCAGAGATTTAGGCTATAGCTATGTGTGGCATTACATGCACAGCCATATTGGGGATCTCTGTTGAACTTTGTCTCACATTGGTATCTTCACATCTGCTGCCCCCATATTTTCTGAGGCAGGCAGTCTGTCCTGTACCATGGTCATGGTCAGCTATTCTTTCTTCCAGTGACTTTCTTCCACATTGAACAGAATTAGGATTCTATTTTAATATGGTAAACTAAAAATCCAAATGTGGGATTCCTCTCGTGTTCAGTAAGGCCATGTTGTCTAGAGTGAGGCAGATGACAGATGTTTCCACTGCTATACACAGGATCTAAAGGCCTAGAATCTGATGAAGGAGACTGAGAAGAAAACACACTACAGAAGCCAGAGGAGGATTTATAAGAGCTCACAGCCTCTATTATAGTGTATAAAATGAAACAGGAAAACTGTGAATAGGCTGCAAATGCATGTCAGGATTTGGGAGAATTTTATTACCCACTAGAGTTACACTCTTCTGTATTTTGATATTACCAGGTCCTTTCCAGAGAAATATACACTTTAAATTTCCCCCCAACGATATCCAGGCAGTATTCTGCACAATAGAGGCTACTATGTCAAGAGTTTTAGTTTTTACTTTTATTTTTACTTTGGTGAAGTCAGCAGTTTCTAGAGTCACCCCAAGCTGTGTTTAAAAATCCATCTTCCACAGTCAACCTGAGTGCTGGGCATGGTGGAAGGTGAAAAAAAATAAGACTGCCTTTGAATAATAACAATGTTAGTTAGGTGTTCTAAAGAGATGTTGGTTGTTTAATGGTTCCCTTCAGGAAATGAGAAATGCATAGATCCGATAGTGAAAACGTATTTTCTAAATATAGCTTATGGATTTTTATTGCAATGTGTGTGCTTCTTTGGGGTGGAGACTGGGGGTGCTCCAGTGCATGTGTGAAAGCCAGACAACAATACGTAGGCAACAGTTTTCTCCTTCATCCATGCAAGTCCTGGAATCAAACTCAGGTTGTTGGGCTTTGTTGTAATGCCTTTATCCACTGAGCTATTCCACTGACCCAAATTTATGGGTTGTTACATGCTGTCACATCAGAGATTGTTGAACCTGAGTTTGGAATGGATAGTCTTTGTTCCTTTATTTTTTAAAAACACATATAGCAGTCATCTGTTTCTAACTCCTGACATAAGAACATAAGTGTCTGCAAAAGTGAGGCTTTCCTACATCGGCCTACAATCACTCTCTGTTGAGTGTCTAGATAGCTAAAACTTCTACCTTATATGCATCTGTATCTTCTCCTTTGAGGTTATTGAGTATCTTCTCAGTAGTACTCATGAAAATATCAGGATAATGTCTATATCCCCTTGAAATCTATCAAGTAACAAGACAGGACCACTACACTGGAGGGGCTGGATTGAGTGAGATTCCAGTGTTAGATTGAAAAAATAAAATCCTATTTACACAAAAGATAATCTACTTGAGTACTTGCGCATAATTTAGAATTTAAATTTCTTTCTCTCGTTCTTTTTTCCTTTTTACTATGCATATTATTTAAGTTAGTGTAAAATATTCTCAGAGCTCCCCAGTCTGATATGAGGTATTTTTCTTTCACAGTTAATGTCCCTTGAGGAATAGGGATGAAAGAGAAGATAGAAAACAAGAGGAGAAATGATAGTACTATGTTCTGTTGAATTGGGTATGCCACCAGTTATAAGGTGCACCTTTGTTTTATGGACTGTTATGGATTTATGTGTTGTCACATTCATAATTTTAGACACTCTGTACATGAGCTATCTAGTTTTACATCAACTCAACACATCATTTTGGAAGAAGAAATCTCAGCTGAGAAGATTGTCCTATGTTTACTTGATTAATGCTTGTTTTGGGAAGGCCCAGTTCAGTGTGGGCAGTGCTGCTCTTGGCCTGGTGATGTGTTATAAGAAGGCAGACTGAGAAAACCTTTGGGAGCAAACCAATAAGAAGCATTCCATTCTTGCTTCCAGGTTTGGTTCCTGTCCTGACTTTTTTGGATGATGGACTACAAACTACAAAATGAGATAAACCTCTCCCTCCCCACCTTGCTTTTGGTTGTGGTGTCTTTATCACAGCAATTGAAGAATAACTTAGATTGTAGGTAAATGGAATCTGGACATGCATAGTTCCTCTCCTGCTCAACTTAGGTGGTGAGCAATGAGTGCAGAACCACATGAAATGACTATCCTCCTTTCTGCTTATCTTGTTTATGCCAAGTTCTCTGATAAAACACTGGGAGTGACTAGGGATTAGAGGGCAACATAAATATTTCCTCTGTTTTCTTAAAATAGCACATTTGAAGGTAGCTCACAACTGACAGAAGCCGTGCTGGATGAAAGTAATTATACAATTTCTTTCTATGGCATGCTCTGCATTCTTAGTAATGAAACTGTTTGTATCAGCAGCATTTATTAAGTTTTATCACTTGCTCCCAATGTATTATGAGGCATAATTTTCCTTAAAATTATTTTCACTGCTTAAAAAGATGTCAGGTGCTGGAGAGATAGCTCAGTGATTAAGAATGTGCGCTAGTCTTTCACAAGATCAAACTTCAATTCCCAGTACCACATCAGGCAGCTCACAAAGACCTAAAACTCCAGCTCCATGGGGAGCTAAATGCCTACTCAGACATATTCAATCTCAAATATAAAATGAAAATAAGTACATATTTTTAAAAGAAGAAAATGCCAGAGTGGAGAATAGAGTTATGACTCTGAGTCAGGATAAGGAAAGCAAGTCTGGAGACAAGAAGATGTATAAAAATCAAAACCCAAACCAAAACAAGACAACAACAACAAAAACAACCTAAGAAGGACTTCCATGACTGTGTTGCAAGACCAGTTAATGCCATGTTTCCTTTAATTTACCAAGTTAAAAAAAAAAAAACAGTGGTACTTACATTGGATGATGTAACATGGGTCAGAACATAAGAGGAATGTTTATGCGGTAAGACTGGCCACACACAATAGCAGAAATTTGTGATTTTAAATGCCCTGCTTTCAGAATATGAACATGCACAAACCAGTGTGTACTATGCTCATGCTCGAAGCATCATCTTACTTTTATTTCTTTAATTTTTTTTATTAGAATGCATTCTATTACCTGAATAATGGAATCCAGGAGAAGGAGTTTCACTGCAGAAAATTCCTTACCAAAAATGGGGCTGAACTTGTGAATTTGTATTATTCTGTTAAAGTTAGCTGAAACTTAGAGAGCTGTGTGTTGAATAGTCTCGTTTTTCCACATTAAATAAATCAAGCCATCTGACAAGTTTCTTGAAGTCTTTGAAAATTAGAACTTTTTATTAAACTTTCTTCAAATTTTCACATAGGACTGGGGTCTGATAATTACTAGACTCTTGAAATACAGAGTACTGGCTGGTCCAGGGAGGCCTTCAATAGACTGGAAAGTCTTCCTGACATAGGAGGGGAAAACACACATCCTTGGGCAGAATCAAGCATTTTCTTTTTCTGATGTGGGAGATTCTTCATGCTTACTCATTTATATTTCTTTTCTTTCTCATATTTTCCCCATAGTTTTCATCTATGCATTTTTGACCAGCACAATAAGTCTTGTGCTTTCAAAAAACAATGGAATTTCAGCAGTAAAAATAAAATCAATTCTCTTCATTCTCAGGAATTGATAGGGGACTCTTAGAACCAAGCCCCTCCCTTGGAGTACTGGCAGAGAATATGTTTGCAGCTATTGCCAACTTGACAGCAAAACCTATGAATGAAGTGTGACGCCTTTCTCTTTCCTTGGATACTAGAGAGGATTGAAATGGTATTATGTAGCTCTCTCTTTCATTCATCTCTATTTATCTGAATAGGAAAATGATTTTATTGAATTGTGGTCGCACATATGGCAAGCATTATTTTTCTGGATTGCTGGCAGTGAAGTGCAGTCTGAAAGCAGAACAGGGTTAAAACATAGGCAGGGAATGTGTGTGATGCCATTTCTAGCAAGCCATTGATTGCAAACATCCCTCCAGTTCTTCTCTGTACCCAAGCCCTTTACAGCAGCTTCGTAGAGTCATGAGAGAGGAATTTCCTAATCCCAGCCTGAGATGGCCTGTGATTTCCCTTCACCATGACAACAATGGCAGTTTTCTACTTTGGACCATCGTCATCTAGAAATCACTTATTACTTCACTTTAACCGAGAAGATAAACAACACTAGCATACTGTAGGATAAAAGTCCACGAGGATGAGAGTCTAGAGTCCTCTAGACCAGCCAGCCCTGAGCCAATGCACCATCTGGCCCAGACACATAAGCCAGGCCAGCCAAGGAGAGTTGACTCTGGACTAAATTGCTGGAACCTCCCTAGACAGTCCATAGAGCTATAAGCTAAAGTCAGTATTTACTATTACATACAACTGGGAGTTTGTAGTTATTTGTCAGGTAGTATTACTGTGGCAAAAGATAACTGACACAGAATTAATTTTAAGCTAGATTTTTTTTCCTACTCTTTCCAGTAAGCCAACAGATGCTTAATAGAGACTGCAGGATGAGGTTTTGAGTGTGTCCCTGAGTATGCTGGATCTCAGCCTGTGGGTTGCAACACTTTTGGGAGAAGAATGACCCTTTCAGAGAGGTCACAATCAGATATCCTGCATATTACATGTTTATATTATGATTCGTAACAGTAGCAAAATTTAGTTATGAAGTAGAAACAAAACAATATTATGGTCGAAGATCAGTGCAACATGAAGTGCTGTATTAAAGGGTTGCAGAGTTAAGAAGGTTGAGAACACTGATTTAATGACTTCCAAAGTTCTCAATGAAAACATGTAGTTGTTTATGTTTGTTTCCATTTTCTTGTGTCTCTCCCGACCCCAAATTCTGTTCTCCAGAGTTTCCTACAGAAAAAGTCTATAAGAAAGTCAAGTTGAATTCTGAGTTTGTTTGTTTGTTTGTTTGCTTTTAACTTACCAAATAAAGTTTCAGGACCCACATGCCCCTTATTACCAACTCCTGTCAACTTATTCTGAGATCCTTAGCTCACCCTCTTCTTCTAAATAGACACACGGATGAAAACATACAAAATGTTGCAAAGAGTTAACCTATAAAAGGGCCCAGGCTTTGCACTGGTTTCCTTTAAATTATATTTAGGTCCCTTGCTTCAGCATTGTCCCGGGAAGGTAATGAAATGTGTATTACCGAGTCCAACAGAGATCTGCTGTTCCAGGAACAGGATCTTAAAGGATTTTATTTGGCATCCAACTAGAATTGTATTCCTTTGTTTGTCAGTAGATACTGCTTTCCACTGTTAAAATTGCAAAGCTGGGTTGGATCAGAAGTTGGCTCCTTTGTTACCAAAAAAAAAAAAAAAAAAAGGAAGCTTCGCTTACATGAGCCTCCATCAATGAAAATGTCGTGATGTGTTTGAAATGTGTAATTTACACATTTGAGCATAAAATTAGAAGGAATTGTTTCCCAGCTAAGAGCTACTAAAAGAGTTTGAAAGTTCTCAGTTTGGAAGCCTGGCCTTGATGATTCACCCAACAACACCTAACCTATTAGTAATTTAGAAGGTTTTTAGAAGGTTAATTCTTATTGCTGCCTCTGACACCAACACAGATGTCTATCCATAGTTGCCTCTGGAGATGAAATCAGTGTCCTAGTTAGGGTTTTATTGCTGTAAAGAGACTCCAGGATCATGGCAACTTGTATAAAGGATAGCAAGTGGCTGGCTTATGGTTGAGAGGTTTCGTCCATTATCATCATGGCAGAAAGCATGGCAGTGTGCAGGCAGGCATGGTGCTGGAGGAATGAGAGTTCTACATTGAGATCCCAAGGCAGCAGGAAGAGAGTTGAGTTACTAGGCATGGCTCGGGTTTCTGAGACCTCAAACGGAGCCCCCAAAGACACACTTGCTTCCAAAAAAAAAAAAAAAACAACAACAACAACAAAAAACAAACAAAACCTCACACCTCCTCCAACAGCCCCAAACATCCTAATAGTGCCACTCCCTCTGAGCCATTTTCATTCAAACCATCACAATCAGTCTGGCTCTGTCATGCACTTTTTAGATATTACACAAGGATCTTTCAGTAGCAGAGACTGGCTGATGGAGAGGACATTCTGGAAATGCAATATTCAGTGTTTCTTCTGGAATGCAGAAATAACCATAAAGGGAACTGTTAATCAGGCTGAGCTTAGGAAAGTCCTGCATATGTACTGTTTCTGCGGTTGTATCATTAAACCTTTAGGTAGGAAACGAGAAGAACTGTGAGTGACACCTAAGTGGTGCTTTGAAATGATTTTTGTGAATCGGACCAAGGGACTGAGGTGGGAATTCTTCTGGTACTTCATAGGGATTCACAAATTGGTCTTTACAGGGGCTTGATTGCTTTCTATTTTTTTGCCACATGTTTGAAGTTTTCCCATGGAGCTTTGCTAAGCATCCCGAGGCATTTTCTGGTTGTGACACTTTGCCATAGCATCTCCAAACTCCATAAAATGAAGTAACAGTCAGCATTCTTTTCTGATTTCAGGCAAAACAATTCTACTTTGGCGTCCATAGTATGGTTTCGTCTCAATATGTCAATCAATACTTTATGACCTTTGAATAGAACTAGATTAAAACACTTTGTAAAATACCTCAAAATTTGTCTAATACCAGACACTCCAGACAACAAAGCACAAAACAGTCTGGGCATGACTGTTGTCCTCTGATGAGAACTGTGGAGAGGTTTACATTGTCACACCTTTGACCGTGGCTAAGTCCAAAGGCTTTGAACAAAGGGGGATGTATAGACATGAGCATCCATCGCAAGCAAAACTGAAGGTCAAATGTGAAAAAAGAAATGAAAGCAATGAACTTGTGTCTAGAATTTTGCTAATAACACTTTACTAAGTTTTCACAGCAAGGGTGTGGAATGAGTTAAGGTAGGGAGTCAGAGAGAATAATTAACATAAAGTCACATATTTTATAAAAGAACTAGAATGTAAATTTAGAGCAGCAGGCTCCAGCCCTCTTGTTTTTCCTACTTGATGTGTCTACCTGCATGAACACAGTTTTGCAACATATGAAGTCTTTTTGTTTTACAAAGGGAAACACAGATTTTTCCTGTGTTGCTATTATTCTAAGCACCACTGCTGACTCTTCCCAGGAAGGAGACATTGTTTTACGTGTTAAACCTCTTCTTTTCTCTCTGGCGATTTTGTCCACTTTCTGTGCCCATTCTTAATAAGTAGCTGCGAATCAGCTTGTATCTTGATTTATCATGGAAGTCTATTTTTTTTTCCTTCAGTCTTTCTGGTACCAATCTTTTCTCTCCACAGGGTTCCTTTCTTTCTGTGTATAGTCTTGGTTGGAAGAAAGTATCTGCCTCCTACTTGGAAAGTTGAAACTGCAGAACACAGGAGTTCACCTTCCAGAATATTCTGAGATAGAGGCACGAAACCCAAAATTGCCCAAGGAAAGACCATCCTCAGGAATGTTGAAATGGGAGTAAAGAAGCAAAGTCATAAATATAACCAGAGGCTGTTGACCAAAACCACTGCCCTAAAATCACTGTTCTAATCCTGATTTCATATTGTGTTAACTTCTAACAACTCTTAGTAGCAAATTTCCTTTCTATTGTTTAAATATAAACAATTGATTTATCTTTACTTTTTTTCACATTTTTGAGAATTGCATGCAAAAGTACAATTCATTTTTCCTTCTATGTCCCCCATTCTGCTCTTAAATTCATGTTCATTTTCTTAATGTCTGTGTATCTACATGTATCTACTAGTCTAATCAGTGTCATCCATATACTCATGGATATAAAGCTCACTGTTTATAAATTAAGTTGACTCTGTTTCTGTGGTTTATAATTAAAGAATATGGACTAGGGGCTTGGAGAGATGGCTCAGCAGTTAAGAGCACTGCCTGTTCTTCCAAAGGACCTGGGTTCAAATCCCAGCACCCACATGGCAGTTCACAGTGTAATTGCCGGTCGTGGTAGCACACACCTTTAATCCTAGAACTCAGGAGGCAGAGGCAGCTGGATCTCTGTGAGTTCAAGGTCTACAAAGTGAGTCCAGGACAGCCAGTGCTACACAGAGAAATCCTGTCTCAAAAATCACAAAAAAAGAGAGAATACGAGCTAAAATACTCATTTAATGCATTTAAATTTGTTTACCAAACTTACATTTATTAATACTTAACAATCACCTATAAAATACTTAAATCCTATAACCTAAACCTTACATCTAAAAATGTATAATCTATCAATGAATACCTTAATACCGAAAACCACTCTAATACCTATAAAAAAGAAAACCAAACATTTAATACTATTTTAAGTTTTTTTGCTTTTTTTTTTTGTTTGTGTCTTTTTTTTCCTTTATTTTTTATTTCTTCAAGTTACATCTCAATCGAAGTCCCCTCCCTATTCGCCCTCCAGTCTCACCCTCCCACCCTCATCCCCCATCTTCTTCACTTTTTTTTTCTTTTAAGTTAAAGGTATAACTTATTTCCCCCTACAGTTTCCCCTTTCAGTCCAACAAATGGCTCTTTCTCTTATAATAATAAATACAATACAAAACAACAGAGGTAATTAGGCCACAGTTATGAGGGTTATATGGCTTAGCATACATTTCCAATGTCCAGTCCATATGTATTTGGTACCTGACTTTAACATTCTACTATCTAACCATCTCCATGAGCTTAAAGTTCTATATCTGACTCAACATTCATACTAACTTGCAACACAATTTTAAAAGTATCTTCTTAGAGCTATAACACTCTCTTGATTCATAAACAACTCAAAATTTAATTATGAGACTCTAGCTATCTGTTCTTCAACCACCTCAGAGACCTGAGAAGGATAAATATATCTGATTTTATAGGAAGTACAGGGCCTGCAGCTTCCCAAACTAAGAAATGACATACCAGTGGCTGCCTGGACAGTTCCCATTTTCTCTCCATACATTACAGCATCGCTCTTCAGTCGTTTGGCCCCATTTCTCTGACAGACATTGATTGTAGAGTAGGGGTTATGAAGGACTTACCTACCCTGTCTGGGCAGAGCTAGGCTGTCGACTTACCTGCTTCCAGGTTTTGTCCTTTTTGGACAGCATTCTGTCTACAGTTGGAGCAAGGGGCTTTTCCTACCAAGAGAAAGGCTTGCGACTAATTCAATCATCTCCCACTGGAGATTCTTCGATGCTCATCTTCTACTTGGAGGAGAATAGGGGGTGCTGTAGGAGTTGATATGTCTTGATATAAAAAAATCTAAAGTTATGAAAACATCTTTGAATGCCATATTCTGCAGATCTCTTGAGGTTTTGAAGAGGTCCTATCTATCTCTTATATTAGGCTAAGCAGATGTTGCTTGTCTCTTAGCAGGTTTATTTCTGAGTAGCTAAGCAAGTAACTATAATAGGCTGTCATAGTACCTAACAGAATGACCAGCTTGCATATCCATTAGTTTGCATTTCTTAATTATCCTAAACAATTTATGACAATAAGTAGTAAAAGGCCGAAACATCCCATTTCATTTTTTTTCTTTACCTCCTAACACTTCCATCCCATTTCTCTGGGGTGGGGTGTCCTTATATAACAGTCCTCATCTCAGTTGAGAGGTCGTATTAGGGCCAAGAGCCTCCTCATTCATTGGGGGTCTTCGAAGCAGTACCATCAGTGAAAAGTGTCTCGTTGCCCGGGAGAACTACTAAACAAACAAACCAATAAGCAGACAAATAGATAAAAAAGAAAAAAAAAGGAAAAAAATATAAAAAATATAGAAAAAATAAAAAGTCTATGCCCAAGTTCCCTTTGGTGTGTTAGTTGTAGTATCGATACCTTCTACTATATACCTAAAATCCTACTATAAGTGAATAGATGCCATATGCATCCTTCTGAGTCTGGGTTAGCTCACTCAAGATGAGCTTTTCTAGTTCCATCCATTTGGCTGTAAATTGCATAATTTCATTGTTCCTGATAGCTAAATAGTATTCCATTGTGTAGATGTACCACAGTTTTTTAACACATTCTTCGGTTGAGGGACATCTGGGTTGTTTCCAGTTTCTATCTATTACAAATAAGGCTGCTATAAACATAGATGAGGAAACTTCCTTATGATTCCGTGAAGAGGCATTTGGGTGTATACCCAGAAGTGGTATGGCTGGGCCCTGAGGTAGAGCTATTCCAAGTTTTCTAAGATATCGCCCGACTGACCTCCATAGTGGTTGCACAAGCCTGCACTCCCACCAGCAATGGAGTAGGGTACCCCTTTCTCCACACCCTCGCCAGCATGTGATGTCATTTGAGTTTTTGATCTTAGCCATTCTGACAGGTGTGAGATGGAATCTCAGAGTCGTCTTGAGTTGCATTTCTCTGATGATTAAAGATGTTGAGCATTTCTTCAAGTGTCTCTCAGCCATTAGGGATTCCTCCTTTGTGAATTCTCTATTTAGCTCTGCCCCCCATTTTTTGTTTGGATTATTTGTTTTCTTGGCATTTACTTTCTTGAGTTCTTTGTAGATTTTGTATATTAGCCCTCTCTCAGATGTGGGGTTGGTTAAGATTTTCTCCCAGTCTGTAGGCTGCTGCTTTGTTCGAATGACAGTGTTTTTGCCGTACAGAAGATTTTCAGTTTCATGAGGTCCCATTTATTGATTGTTGATCTCAGGTCCTGAGCTGTTGGTTTTCTGTACAGGAAGTTGTCGCCTGTGCCAATGAGTTCGAGGGTTTCTCCCAACTTTTCTTCTAGTATATTTAGTGTGACTGGGTTTATGTTAAGGTCTTTGATCCACTTGGATTTAAGTTTGGTACAAGGTGATAAGTATGGATCTAATTTCATTCTTTTACAACTGGACATCCAGTTGGACCAGCACCATTTGTTGAAGATGCTGTCCTTCTTCCATTGCGCCGTTTTGGCTTCTTTGTCAAAAATTAGGTGGCCATAAGTGTGTGGGTCTATTTATGGATCATCAATTTGATTCCATTGATCTAATGGTCTGTTTCTATACCAATACC
This sequence comes from Lophiomys imhausi, assembly GCA_907164525.1. Taxonomy (NCBI): domain Eukaryota; kingdom Metazoa; phylum Chordata; class Mammalia; order Rodentia; family Muridae; genus Lophiomys; species Lophiomys imhausi. The sequence continues at coordinate 1,537,084 of CAJQZJ010014103.1, read as the reverse complement.
ATGCTGTTTTTACAACTATTGCTCTGTAGTACAGCTTGAAATCTGGGATGGTGAGACCTCCAGATGTTTTTTTAATGTACAGGATTGATTTAGCTATTCTGGGCTTTTTGTTGTTCCATATGAAATTGAGAATACATCTTTCCAAGTCTATAAAAAATTGTGTTGGTATTTTGATAGGAATTGCATTGAATCTATATATTGCTTTTGGTAGGATGGCCATTTTTATTATGTTGATCCTACCTATCCATGAGCATGAGAGATCTTTCCATCTTCTAAAGGACTCTTCCATTTCTTTCTTCAAGGGCTTGAAGTTCTTGATGTACATGTCCTTTACTTGCTTGGTTAGAGTTACCCCCAGGTTTTTTATGTTGTTGTGGCTATTGTGAAGGGGGTTGTTTCCCTTATTTCTTTCTCAGCCCATTTGTTTGTTGTATAAAGAAGGGCTTCTGATTTTTTTGAATTAATTTTGTATCCAGCCACTTTGCTGAAGGTGTTTATCAGCTGTAAGAGTTCTCTGATGGAATTTTTGGGGTTGGTTATGTATACTATCATATCATCTGCAAAAAGGGATAATTTGACTTCTTCGTTTCTGATGTTTATCCCCTTGATCTCCTTTAGTTGTCTTATTGCTCTAGCAAGAACTTCAAGTATTATATTGAAGAGATATGGTGAAAGTGGACATCCTTGTCTTGTCCCTGAGTTTAGAGGAAATGCTTCAAGTTTCTCTACATTTAATTTGATGTTGGCCACTGGCCTGCTGTATATTGCCTTTGTTATTTCTAGGTATGGTCGTTGTATGCCCATTCTCTCCAGAACTTTTAGCATGAAGGGGTGTTGGATTTTGTTAAATGCTTTTTCTGCATCTAGCGAGATTATCATGTGGTTTTTTCCTTTCATCTTGTTTATATGGTGAATGACGTTGATAGACTTTCATATGTTGAACCATGCCTGCATCTCTTGGATGAAGCCTACTTGATCATGTTGTATGATACTTTTGATGTGTTCTTGAATTCGGTTTGCTAGTATTTTATTAAGTATTTTTGCATCTATGTTCGTGAGGGAGATTGGTCTGAAGTTCTCTTTCTTCGTTGGGTCTTTGTGTGGTTTAAGAATCAGGGTGACTATGGCCTCATAGAATGAGTTTGGCAATGTTCTTTCAGATTCTATTTTGTGAAAGAGTTTGAAAAGTATTGGTTTTAGCTCCTCTTTGAAGGTCCGGTAGGATTCCGTGATAAAGCCATCTGGCCCTGGGCTTTTTTTTGGTTGGGAGATTTTAATGACTGTTTCTATTTCCTTAGGAGTTATAGGGCTGTTTAGTCTGTTTATTTGATCTTGATTTAGCTTTGGTAGGTGGAATCTATCAAGAAAATTGTCCATTTCACTTAGGTTTTCAAATTTGGTGGAGTATAGATTTTTAAAGTAGGATCCAAATATTCTCTGGATTTCCTCAATGTCTGTTGTTATTTCTCCCTTTTCATTTCTGACTTTGTTGATTTGTGTTTTCTCCCTCTGTCTTTTAGTTAATTTGGCTAAGGGTTTGTCTATTTTGTTTATTTTCTCGAAGAACCAACTCTTGGTTTCATTGGTTCTTTGTATAGTTCTTTTTGTTTCTAAGTTGTTGATTTCAGCCCTAAGTCTGATGATCTCCTGCCTTCTGCTCCTCTTGGTAGTGTTTGCTTCTTTTCTTTTCCAATTCACCCAGTTTAGCTGTTAATTCACTAATATGAGCTGTCACAATTTTTTTTTTAAGGCACTTAGTGCTATGAACTTTCCTCGTAGCACAGCTTTCATTGTGTCCCATAGGTTTGGGTATGTTGTGTCTTCATTTTCTTTGGATTGTAAGAAGTCTTTGATTTCCTTCTTTATTTCTTCCCTGACCCAGTGGTCCTCTAGTAAAGAGTTGTTCAATTTCCATGTGAGTGTAGACTTTCTGTTGATTCTTTTGCTATTGAAGTCCAGTTTTATTCCATGGTGGTCTGATAAGATAAAAGGGGTTATTTCAATTTTCTTGTATCTGTTGAGGCTATTTTTGTGTCCAACTTTATGGTCAATTTTGGAGAAGGTTCCATGAGGTGCTGAGAAGGTGTATTCTTTCGTGATTGGGTGAAATGTTCTATAGATATCTGTTAGGTCCATTTGGTTCATGATCTCTGTTAGACTCAATATTTCTCTGTTTGGCTTGTGTCTTGATGATCTGTCCATTGTTGTGAGTGGGGTGTTGAAGTCTCCCACTATTAAAGTGTTTGGATCGATGTGTGATTTAAGTTTTAGAAGCATTTCTTTTATAAATGTAGGTGCTTTTTTTGGGAGCATAGATGTTCAATATTGAGATGTCCTCTTGGTGGATATTTCCTTTAATGAGTATGTAATGCCCTTCTCTGTCTTTTTTTATTAACTTCAATTGGAAGTCTATTTTGTTTGATATTAGGGTGGCTACTCCAGCTTGTTTCCTGGGTCCATTTTCTTGGAAAACCTTTTTCCAGCCCTTTACTCTGAGGTAGTGTTTATCTTCAAAAGTGAGATATGTTTCTTGTATATAGCAAAAAGATGGGTCTTGTTTACGGATCCAGTCTGTAAGTCTGTGTCTTTTTATTGGCGAGTTGAGTCCATTGATGTTGATGAATATTAGTGACCAGGGGTTGTTATTTCCCATTATTTTGGTATAGCTGGCTGTCTTGTGTTTCTCTTTTGTTTGGTTGCTGTGGAGGTTTCTATTTCCTCTGTTTTCTTGGGTGTAGTTATCTTCTCTGTGTTGGAATTTTCCTTCTAGAATCTTCTGTAGGGCTGGGTTTGTGAGGAGATATTGTTTGAATTTGATTTTGTCATGGAATATCTTGTTTTCTCCTTCTATGTTGATAGAGAGTTTTGCTGGGTATAGTAGTCTGGCTGGGCACCTCTGTTCTCTCAGGGCTTGTAGGACATCCATCCAGGCCCTTCTAGCTTTTAAAGTTTCTGAGGAGAAGTCAGGTGTGATTCTGATGTGTCAGCCATTGTATGTGACTTGGCCTTTTTCTCTTACAGCTTTTAATATCCTTTCTTTGTTCTCTACATTTGGGGTTTCTATTATTATGTTGTGAGAGGAGTTTCTTTTCTGATCTAATCTGTTTGGTGTTCTGTAAGCCTCTTGGATTTTTACTGGCATCTCTTTCTTTAGGTTTGGGAAGTTTTCTTCTATGATTTTGTTGAAGATATTTCCTGGACCATGGAGTCGGGAGTCTTCTCTTTCCTCTACGCCTATAATTCTTAGGTTCCGTCTTTTCATTGAGTCTTTGATTTCTTGGATGTTGTGGGTGAAAGATTTTTTAGCTTTCTCATTTTCTTTGGATGTTGTACCGATTTCTTCCATCGAATCTTCCATGCCTGAGATCCTGTCTTCCATCTCTTGCATCCTATTTTTGATACTCACATCCGTAGTTCCTGTTCTCTTCCCTTGATTCTCCATTTCCTCTTTTAACTCTGACTGTGTTTTCTTTATTGTTTCCATTTCTATTTTCATGTCTTTATTTCCTTCTCCAGTTTGCTTGTTTTTGCCTGGAAATCTTTCATTGTTTTTTCCTTTTCCTGTTCAAGCTGAGTCACCTTGGCTTGGAGCTCTTTAATGGTGTTATTCGTTGTTTTGACTTGTAAAATTGTGGCTTCTTTGAATTCCTTCATAGTTTTAAGTTTTTCTTGAAGGGACTCTATCACTTTCCTTAATGTAGAATTGTCATCGTTTTCATGTGTTTCAGTTGTGGTGAGGTGGTTCGGACTGGACAGAATAGTGTTGCTTTCTTTTGTTGGAGACATTTCGCTCTGTTCTTTTTTTTTTTTGTCTGGGGCCTGTGGCCATGTGGAATTTTTTTGCTGTCTTCTGGACTTGGGTCCAAAGAGGGCGCTTTGGTATGGGATTCGAGTTGCCTTACTCCACTCCTATCAGGTGAGTCATTCAGCCCCGCCTCCCATGTGGAGACCTAACTAATCCAGGTGGTGGAACTGTGTACAAGTAATCTTTGGTTCTCACCGGAAGGGCCAGTACTGGTGCAAAAATCCGATATAGGACAGTTTCAGATATCTTGCAGTTTGCCTAGGTTGGTTCCTGTAGCAGGTAAATCTGCCATTCAGCTCCAATAGCCTTGCCGCTCCCGCGGCTTGTAAACTGGCCAGTTTCATCACAGACTGCAATCTGTGGTCTTAAGGCACTTTGCAGCCGAGCTGAGCTCACTTCCAAGGGTCGCAACCTTTGGCCAGATAGTTCAATCGTTTGTGCAAGACCTGGGGGTGCCCAGCAGGGTGGGGATTATCTCTGCGTGGGATCTGAATCTGCCCGCTTGATATTAGGTTGGAACTTACCAGGAGTCTGGTGGGGGATGGGTGATTCCGATTCCCTGGTCCAGCGGCTTCCTTGCGTGTCCAAGAGTGGGAGTCCTGGCCAGGGATCCTTGTGGTCCCTGGGTAGTTGGGTGAGATTTAGAAGGGTCATGCCCTTTGTACAGCATCCTGCAACACTTGCTGCCTTGTGACTGTTAACACCGAAATCAAAATATGTCTGCGCAGGCCACCGCCATCTTGGATCCTCCCACCAAGTTTTTTAAAAGGATATTAATACTCTTGGCATATGTCCGTGTAGGATGGCCTAGTCTACAGTTGTCCCATCAAGTCTTTCAATCTCAAAGTTTGTTGAGCAATTATTTTTGCCAATTCACAAGCACAGTTTATCTTCACCACGTAGTCAGTTTATAAAATCCAACTGCCCATGTAGGTGATCTTTTCAATCAGCCAAGAATTGCCTCTGCAGTCTCCCTCAGCTTTTCTTTTCTTTTTTTTTTTTAAACATTTATTTATTTATTTATTTATTTATTTATTTAGTATACAGTATTTGGTCTACATATATGCCCAGGTACCAGATCTCAGTGTAGATGGTTGTGAGCCACCATGTGGTTGCTGGGAATTGAACTCGGGACCTTTGGAAGAATAGCCAGTGCTCTTAACCTCTGAGCCATCTCTCCAGCCCTCCCTCAGCTTTTCTATCCTAAGTCTCTCACTTACCTTCTCATCACTCTGAGGCTGCAAAGCAGGATGCTTCAAGGGATTCTTCCATAGCAGGTCTGTGGCAGGTTTTTGCCTTGGATTGCAGTGGTCCAAACTCTGCCAATGGTGTACATTGCTATGCTCTTCCCCAGTGTGGATTTCCAGTGGGTTAGGGCAGGGGAGCGAGGAAGAGGGGCTGGGGCCTTATGAACCCCCGACTTAAATCCTGATGATCTCGAAGTGATATTTGACAGTGGTTTTTCATGGGTTTTCCCAAGACTCGCCCCTACAGCAGTGTGTCACTGTCAGTGGTGGATCTCTTGGGATTCCCATTGTTTCTCATGGCTAACAACATCATCTGCGTGGCTGGCGAGGTTTCTTGGCAACGCTCCTTCAAACAGGGCATATTATTTGGCCAGAACTGGCTCCATTCATGCCAACCATAAAGGAATGCCAAGCTCCTCCCTATGTCTGCCAGATGTGAATCAGAACTGCCTACTAATTTCATTAATGAGAACTGACCTCTAACACATATTCCCCTTTCTATTAAATAACTAATTTTTCTCTAATATTAAAATGTGTCTACAATAAGAATAATCAAATAATTATCTAAGCAATATAAATGAATTGCTTATATACAATACATAAACTAAATAAAAATAAATTTCTATCCATATATATATACAGTAATATTTACATCTTTTGACAATCAAAATACAATAAAGCAAGATATAAATAAAATTATTTTAAATTCTTACCAAAAACATAAAATAATATATACAAAATAACCTTAAATTTGACCTTAATTTTTACAAATATACAAAATCATATATAAAAAATAACCTTAAATCTCATCAATAAACATAAAACAAGATTATTTTTCAAATAATCTTAAATTTTCATAAATAAAATATTTATTATTATTATTTATTTATTAATATTATTTATTATTAATAATATTAATTATTTTTTAATAATATAGAAAGAAAGAAAAGAAAAGAAAGAAAGAGATCCCTAAATCCACCCCCCCTTTTTTTTTTGCCCAATACCAATCCACATGTCAGAAGATGAGCAAGAGATCAGGATAGAAATGCTGAGGGACACCGCAGAGGCAATTCTTGGCTGATTGAAAAGACCACCTATATTGTCATTCGGAACAGATTGAGTTTATAAACTGACCATGATGTTGTGGTGAAGAAAGACTGGGCTTTCGAATTGGCAAAATATTGCTCAACAAACTTTGAGACTGAAAGACTTGATGGGACAACCATAGACTAGGCCGTCCTACACGGACGTACGCCAAGAGTATTAATATCCTTTTAAGAAACTTAAAATAGTGTTAAATGTTCGGTTTTCTTTTTTATAGGTATTAGAGTGTTTTTAGGTATTAAGGTATTCTTAGATTATAGATTTTATATTTAAGGTTTAGGTTATAGGATTTAAGTATTTTATAGGTGATTGTTAAGTATTAATAAATACAACTGTGATAAATAAAAATATTTTGTTACAACCTTGCTTTCTGCATTCAAAACTATATGCCAAGAGTATTAAAATAAAAATGCATTAGAAACTGGAAAGGAAATTTTGTTTTAGCTATTTCTATTGAGTTTTTAATGTATAGTGTACATATAAAATATGATTAAATTTCATTGTGTTTGAACCTCTTAGAAATAAGAAAAAAAAGGAAATGAAAAATAAGCTGGTAGTGGAATTGATTGCTCCATAAATGTATCATCATAAGTGTGGCTACACCAAGAGTTTACTGGCCACCTAAGTAAAAAGGTATTTTCAGTTGTATAGATGAGAGACTTCCTAGCTATAATTTCCTTGTGATTAGTCCTGGTCTTTGATCTAAAGAAAATATGTAATCTCTGAGTTCTTATTTAGGAATTAGGTACAATGCAGCAAATATTGTCTCTAGATGTACTTCTATAGGAAGTGCTAGGTGCATACAGTTTTTAATAATGTTCCTCAGTTTAGTTCAGTAATATCATGTCACAGTGAATTTTCCTAGGAGTATTTCTGTGTTAAAAGAACATATCATTCAGACATGAGCCTCTGGAGGACTGTGATTCATCCAAGGAGATCATTTATAGCATGTAGAACAATGGAGAGGCTATCAACACTCAAACATGTCTGTAAAGTGTTTCTGAAGAGTTCAAGGTTACATTTCCTCAGACTTTCTTGCTGGGCCAGTAGGCTGCTTTAGCTATGGAGCAGATGATTAACCTGACCCTTACATTGGAGGCTGAAGGCCGAAACAGAAACAGAAGAAAGTTAGTTTTCTGTTTGAGAAGACACATTTATAGTTAAGCAAGTATTAGCAAATTTAAAATGACCAAATAAAAACAACTTTAAAGGTAATATCTTTGAAGAAAAATAGTATTAAAGTTTAAAAATAAACATATTTCTCACTAGAATATGTATAGAATATATATTATATATGACATATGATATGATATATAATATAATATATCATGCAACTCAGCAATTAACAAGCATAGAAGGCATTAGCACTTCTGACAAAGTGATAAATAAGATATATATAAAACATACATTCAGAAATAATTAAAAGACATTGATCTACATGCCCACTAATAAAATAAAACTACAAAATATGGATTAAAGTAAATATTTCATAGAAAGTATTAATTCTCAAATTTTACTGTAGAAAAATGGGATGCATTTTTAGGAGACTGAACATAAAAATTTCTTAAAATATTTAACTTAAATGTAGCCATGTCAGCAATAATGTAACAGATATACTAAAGTCTCTTCTGGTAATTAGAATAATGAGCCCACATTCAACATGTGCACATCTAATCCTTTGACATTGTGCATGTCATATTAAACAGGAAAAAAAATAAAAATAAAAAGCCTGCAGATGTGACTGAGACTGTGAACCCTGAGATTCAGCGATTATCTGTCTAGGTGGAGCCAGTATGAGCTCCTGACCCTATCATGGTAGACAGCCTTGTCAGCTGTGTCTCAGGAAAAGTCTTGTACATAGGGTTGAGGCCATAGAGATGATACAACTGAAATATAAGAATATAGAATATAAGAGTATGTAAGAATATAGAATATAAGAATATGGAATATAAGAATATGTAAGAATATAGAATACAAGAATAGGAGACAGGTCCATTCCATAAGTCAAAAATAGAGCAATAAAATATTCTTACCTTAATCTCTTCTCCCTTATATTCTCCTGAAAGGAACATAAACTTCATGGGGTTTTGATTTTATACCACTGAAGTCTTAGATTTCTAACCTACAAAAATGTAGAGGAATATATTTATGTATTGATGTCTAACTTTGTGATAATTTTTTAGAGGAGAAGAAGAAGGAGGAGAAATTACAGAAAGAAAATTTAGGTCTAGGTTTGTTTAAAGCCAAGAACAACAACAAAAACAGGTTTGTTTTTTTTTATTAGTTTCAGAAGATTAAAACAGAGAGATGAGCCATGCGAAAAGTTAACTACAATTACTTGTATTGCTGTTTCAATATCAGATAAAATTTAATTCATAGAGTATTACTTATTATAAAAGTAACTCACTAAAGTGTCAAAAAGTTACCTCATAGGTAAACATAATCTGAAATATGGTGTGTAGATGATAACACAGCTTTAGGTACATAAGGCAAAAATAGTAGAACTTACACAAATTGAAACCCTGGTTTTTATTTTAATATAATTCTTCCACAAATTAAATAAATAAGCAGTCAAAAATATGAGGTAGTTATAAAAGATTTGAATAACTACATTAGCCAACTTGACCAAATTCACCTATCTGTACTAGACAGCTATGGCTTATGAATTATTTTTAACAAATTGTAAAACATTCACTAAAGTAGTATGCTGAGTCACGGAACAAAATTCCATAAATTCCACAGCATTGAACTGATATAGAATAAATTTTGACTGTGAAAAATTATAGGACAAATAAACAAAAACAAAAATTACAAAATTATACATCTATTTGAATAGCAAGGAATATAGATCTGAATAACCCATTACATCATAGTGACTTAACAAAAGCAAAAATGAAATATTTTTCAAGAAGTGATAAGAAAATACACATGGATACATTTATAGATATATACAAACAGAATATAGAAGGTCCTTTTACCTTTCAATTCATGTAACTAAAAAGAAAATCATAATGTATTTAAAGTTTTATATTAAGAACCTGTAAAATAACAGCAAATCTCATCCAAATAGAAAAGTCTGAAAACAATAAAGGTAAGAACACAATTAAAAATAAAAGGAAGATGCTTTAAATCTTAGTATTTATTAATAGAGCCAAGCTTGTTATTTTGTAAAGAGTAACAAAATAATTTTTTTTATTAAAAGCAATATCATATTAAAAGTAATAACATTAAGGTTAAAAAAAAAAAACCCTCAAGACTGGATGAGGTGGTGCATGCCTACTAAACATAGCAATTGGGAGGTAGAGGGGACCTTGGCTATACAGTGAGATGGAAGCCATTCTTGGATATATGACATATTGTCGCAGAAAAAAAAAAGAAAAGAAATACAATATCAAACGGTTTTTAAACTGCCAAAATGCCAATTTTAGTACAAATCCTATTGGCATAAGAGAACTGGATAATATGAGAAATAAATTTATAGCAATGCACTTGACAACTACCTTGAAATGCACACATTTCTTGACAAATGAGTGTACTAAACTCTACCCAAGAAGATTATATAGTCCAATGTCTGCTAAATATATTTGAATACTTAACCAGTCTTTCAAAAAATGCTTCTCATCTCTTGTTCCCAGATCAATTTATTGATGAATTCTATCAAATATTTAAGAAAATAAAACCACCTCATCAATACCCTCTTTAGAATGTCAAGAAACAATGCTTCTCATTGCTTCATATGTCCAGTAGGGTATTGATATCAAGATCCATTTAGGATATTATAATACATGAAAGAATTTTCTCACCTGATGTCACACAGATACCCCTTCTGAGCACAAATGAAAATATACCATACAAAGTATCATGAATTTGGAATTCATGTACATTTAAAAAACACAGATTGTCATGAGAAGTATTGTTTACTTCAGAAGTACAATCATGATTTAACATTAGAAAAATAGTCAATAGAATTCATCTACGTGACATTATAAAAGCAGAAATCCATCAGATTTTATAGATGCACATAAAGCATTATGAAATTCAATTTTTAATTTAAGAAAGACTCCTGGAACACTAGAAATAAAAATTTCAGGTGAAGAATTCAAGAAATTACAATTAATACCATATCTTATTATTAAATATTTTACCATTTTGTTTCATACAAGAAAAATAAAGATATACATAGTCACCACGCTTATTACATATTATATGAGATGCCATGGCTCATAAAACAATGAGCAGAACAGAAGAGACCAGGAAAGAGAGAAGTAGAGAACAAAAGAGAGAGCAAAAGAAAGAAAAATCTGAAGTGAAAATTAGTCTGCTACACCATATCTATGACATATTTATATACTTTAAAAATACAAAGAATTCATTCTATAAATTATGAGAACTAATATGTGAACTCAGTAAAATGATGGGATATTCAGATTCATTTAAAAATGTAAAAGATGCAGAATTTAACCCCAACCTTAAGTGTATAGCAATATTGTTGGGTATCATATATTCATAAAGAGAAAGCTGTGGAAAGAACAGAGTTACTTAACAGTCTGGAAATGGATCAACATATGTATAATATTTTGCTACATACTTGAGTGGAGAAACAGAAATCTTGAAAACAAAAACAACAACAAAAAAAAAAAGAAGAAGAGGAGAGGGTGTTGGAGCCACTAGTCAGTCTTTCAAAACAGAAAAATATCTTATCTGTTTCTTGTTTTATGCTAAAGTTCATTTGATAAAAGACAAAACTATTGACTATTAAAGGAAACCTGGTAAATTATATCTCAGAAACATTAAACATTTTATCACCTAGGGTAAGATTAATAAATATTTATGCCCAACTGTGTAGCCTAAAAGCTGTAAGAATTATTGACCTGGAAAAGAATGGCTGCTTGTGCAATATTGGCACAAACATAGGGGGACATTACCAACTGTTTAGAATGAATGATTGAATATAAGACCTTCTCCATGAGACGGACCTGAGCTCTCTGGAAAATAAATAGCATTTTCTGATTTTCTAACTGAATTATGAGTGATATAGAACCCGTCATTCACAGAAAAAGTTTTAAAAGCAACTATGTGCAATGCTAAGACTCACTTTTTGAGTCTTAACTAATAAACTAATATATTTTCTAATTCTCAAGCTCATGGGAAATCAAGGCAAATATGGAAATAAGAAGATGTAACTTGAAGTAATAAATAAACGTTAAAAAAAGAAGGCATAGGGTTTTGTTGTTTCATTCACTTCCAATATTGACAGCATCTTTCCTAAAGAAAGCTATAAGTAACTTGGAATGCCTGTGTTATAGCATCTCAGGTGAACACATGGCTCAGATTTTTCACAGGTACCACCTTTCATCACAACTAGCTTCTGTTTACAGATCAGTTTGGCAGTACATCTCCCACAAAAAAAAAAAAAAATTATCATACAGTAGCTCCAAATTTGATACTCAAAGATGTTTTGACAATTTAAGTGTTCAGGTATGCCTATGTTGTTTGGTCTGTAATGATTCACAATGCTAACAAATGTCTAAGAAAAGATAGCTTTGTAGTAAAGTGGATGTTAACCATGGTCAAATCTATAAGAAAATAACATTTACTGGAATCCAAGTATTTCAACAGGAAGTCTCACCTTTCATGCACGCCAAATTCTTTTTCTTAATGATCAATAAGGATTTCTAAATGAAGGCAGTATGTGTATTCCAATTACTTATGCCTTAAGAAAAACAAGTACTAAAATGTGTGGCAAAAGCTAATAAAGCTAATAGAATCAAATTACAGTTATTAAAATGCCCCATATTCTTAGACAGAAGTCTTACGCGCTGAAAGAATCTATCTCAGGGCATCTATCAGTCTGTTCATTATTCAGTAAACATAAGCAGCAGGAGCATGAAAACTATATATTCATATTTATGAATATCTGTTTTGTATCAATTATTATGAATATTTAGACATATAATATTATTTAATTATTATCAAAGACTTGAAATCATTCCTACCTGTGCTAAGTACAAAAGCTTGATTTGAATTTTTGAGAATGTTTTCTCTAAGTGAATTCAGGATTGTAGGAACTTTAAATGAAGCATTTTCTCTTCTTAGACTACTTGATGGGTTATGCGACTCACACTAATTTAATGGTGTTTCCTCTCCAAGAATTTTTAATGTTCAATAGAGCCAATCAATAACATCAATACTCGGAGACCTTTCTTACACTTCCTTGTTGTGATTGTTAGTCTTGTCAACCTGATTAGAATGAAAATGACTGGGAAATTAGTAAAATATACATTAGGCGTGTCTTTGTTGGCATTTACAGAAGTAATTAGATTATAAGAGGTCTGACCTAATGAGTTTATATTATGATGGCAAGTCTGGCATGTAGTGAAAGGTAGGACTTAGCTGGAAGACAAAGAGCTGTGAGTGTATTTTTACATACACCTGTGAGATCTGATTGAATGCTTTAAAATGTGTTGAAATTCTAGGTTTTAATGGTTAATTTCAGGTGTCAATTTGTACTAAGGAATACCTACAAATTGATAAAACATTATTTTAGGTGTGTCTGCTATGGAGCTTCTAGAAGGGCTCACCTTAGTATATGAGACTAAGTGGCCTAGATGATAAAATTAATCAGGTGAAAGAGGAGTTCACATTTTCTTTTGTTAGCACCACCCTATCATGAGATAGCACACATTCAACTATCTGCTTGGTTACAAAATCTCAGGCTTGCTGACTTGGGACATCTGGTCATACACCAATGTTCCCTTCCAGACAGTCATGCTTTTGCCCTTGAAATGAGAGTTTAACTATTAGGTTCCCTGACTTTGAACATTTGAACTGAAACTAAGACCCAGAGTCTCCAGCCTATGGACAAATTCTTGCAGAACTTCTCAGTTACCACACTGCATGGTCTCTGTCATATGCCTGTGAACTCATCCTATTATTTTTGTCTGTCTCTCTGCAGAAATCAGGCCAGTGGAGGATGGTGCACACTGTAGTTTTATAACTTAACTTTTTTGGAAATGCTCCAAATTTTCTTCTAAGAAACATTTAAAATTATTTTCTGTTAGCATAGTTTGTATTCATTGTAAGTTCCTTGTTGGAGAAAACCACAGGGAACTATTTGTTTTTCCCAGTGGAGTCTACCCATTATTATACTGCCTGAGTAGCTAGACCTTTTCCCCAGGAAAGTGCTTTCATTACTGGGAAAGTGCTACTCGACTATAATAAAGTTTCTTCTTATTGTGGAGAGTCTCATTCATTTGTTAGGATTTTGCACCAGTTAAAAATTCCATCCCTATATGAAAAGAATCATATATAAAATTTCTAAAATCTCAAAAATATTCTACTTTGAGTACAATAAAATGGACTTTTTATATCTATGGCAAGGCTGTTTCTTAGTGCTTAATATGATTTGAGAAATACTAATTCCCATCCACACATCTTACACTTTGTCCTTAGAAGACCTTTTTAACCACACTAAACATCAACTCCCTTTTACTTAGCAATTTGGAATTTTGTATTATTGTTCTGAGCAAAAAAGTCATCACATAATTTTAAACGGAAAATTATTTTTGGATGGATGTTGAACAGTGTGTAGAATTGGAGTAAAGGTAAATGATAAAGAGGTATATGGATCAGCGTTCAGTCCAATTATCCATTGTGATTTTATGTTTTTATGATTTTGGCCAGAATACCTGACAGGACATTTTAAAGCAGGAAAAGAATGATGTAGGCTCATATTTTCAGAGTGTCAGCCTGCCTTGGTGGGAATTGTGAGGCAGAGCACACACTATGAAATGGACCTCACTTTACATTGTGGAAGCTATGAAGCTCATAAAAGAAATATAGGAAACGGCCACAGTAAAAGATAAACATGAGGGGGATCCAAGATGGCGGCGGCCGGCGAGAACGGATTTTGATTTCGGGGTCAACAGTCACAAGGCGGCAAGTGTTGCAGGACGCTGTACAAAGGGCACAACCCCTTCTAAATCTCACCCAGCTACACAGGGACCACGGAAGATGCCATGGCAGGACGCCACTTCCCACTCTCGGACACACTAGGAAGCAACTGGACCTGGGAATCGGGATCACCCATCCCCCCAAAAGGAGAAATACCCTGTAAGTTCCAACCTAATACCCAGCCTGCAGATTCAGAAACCACACAGAGATAATCCCCACCCTGCTGGGCACTCCCAGGTCTCACACAGATGATCCAATTATCTGGGAAAGGTTGTGACCCTTGGAAGTGAAGTAGCTCCACTGCAAAGCGCCTTCAGATCCCAGTCTGTGACATCACAGGCCAGCTTCCAAGCCTCGGGAGCGGCAAGGCTATTGGAGCTGACCTGCAGATTTACCCCCTACAGGAACCAACCCTGGGTAAACTGTGAGATATTTGAAACTGTCCTATATCGAACTTTTGTACTAGTAAGGGTAGTTCCTGTGGGGAATCAGAGCTTACTTGTGCACAGTTCCGCAACTTGAATTAATTAGGTCCCCACCTGGGAGGCGGTCCTGAATGACTCTCCTTATAGGGGTGGAGTAAGGCAACTCCTACACCACATTGCCCCCTTTGGACCCAAGTCCAGAAGACAGCAAAAAAAAAAAAAAAATTCCTCATGGCCAGAGGCCAGAGACAAAAAAAAAAAAAACAGAGCGAAATGTCTCCAACAAAAGAAAGCAACGCTATTCCAACCAGCCCGAACCACCTCACCACAACTGAAACACATGAAAACGATGACAATTCTACATTATGGAAAGTGATAAAGTCCCTTCAAGAAGAACTTAAAACTATGAAGGAATTCAAAGAAGCTACAATTCTACAAGTGAAAACAACCAATAACATCATTAAAGAGCACCAAGCCGAGGTGACCCAGCTTGAACAGGAAAAGGATAAAGCAATGAAAGATCTCCAGACAAAAACAAGCAAACTGGAGAAGGAAATGTACAAAACGAACACTACCATTCAAGACATGAAAATAGAAATGGAAACAATAAAGAAAACACAGTCAGAGTTAAAAGAGCAAATGGAGAATCAAGAGAAGAGAACAGGAACTACGGATGGGAGTATCAAAAATAGGATGCAAGAGATAGAAGACAGGATCTCAGGCATGGAAGATTCGATGGAAGAAATCAGTACAACATCCGAAGAAAATGAGAAGGCTAAAAAATCTCTCACCCACAACATCCAAGAAATCAAGGACTCAATGAAAAGATGGAACCTAAGAATTATAGGCATAGAGAAAAGAGAAGACTCCCGACTCCATGGTCCAGGAAATATCTTCAACAAAATCATATAAGAAAACTTCCCAAACCTAAAGAAAGAGATGCCAGTAAAAATCCAAGAGGCTTACAGAACACCAAACAGATTAGATCAGAAAAGAAACTCCTCTCGCCACATAATAATAGAAACTCCAAATGTAGAGAACAAAGAAAGGATATTAAAAACTGTAAGAGAAAAAGGCCAAGTCACATACAATGGCAGACACATCAGAATCACACCTGACTTCTCCTCAGAAACTTTAAAAGCTAGAAGGGCCTGGATGGATGTCCTACAAGCCCTGAGAGAACTGAGGTGCCCAGCCAGACTACTATACCCAGCAAAACTCTCTATAAACATAGAAGGAGAAAACAAGATATTCCATGACAAAATCAAATTCAAACACTATCTCCTCACAAACCTAGCCCTACAGAAGCTCCTAGAAGGAAAATTCCAACACAGAGAAGATAACTACACCCAAGAAAACAGAGGAAATACAAACCTCCACAGCAACTAAACAAAAGAGAAACACAAGACAGCCAGCTATACCAAAATAATGGGAAATAACAACCCCTGGTCACTAATATCCATCAACATCAATGGACTCAACTTGCCAATAAAAAGACACAGACTTACAGACTGGATCCATAAACAAAACCCATCTTTTTGCTGTATGCAAGAAACACATCTCAGTATTGAAGATAAACACACCTCAGAGTAAAGGGCTGGGAAAAGGTCTTCCAAGCAAATGGACTCACGAAACAAGCTGGAGTAGCCACCCTAATATCAAACAAAATAGACTTCCAATTGAAGTTAATAAAAAAAGACAGAGAAGGGCATTACATGCTCATTAAAGGAAATATCCACCAAGAGGTCATCTCAATATTGAACATCTATGCCCCCAAAAAAAGCACCTACATTTATAAAAGAAACGCTTCTAAAACTTAAATCGCACATCAATCCAAACACTTTAATAGTGGGAGACTTCAACACCCCACTCACAACTATGGACAGATCATCAAGACACAAGCCAAACAGAGAAATAATGATTCTAACAGAGATCATGAACCAAATGACCTAACAGATATCTACAGAACATTTCACCCAAACACAAAAGAATACACCTTCTTCTCAGCACCTCATGGAACCTTCTCCAATATCGACCATATAGTTGGACACAAAAATAGCCTCAACAGATACAAGAAAATTGAAATAACCCGTTTTATCTTATCAGACCACCATGGAATAAAGCTGGACTTCAATAGCAAAAGAATCAACACAAAGTCTACACTCACATGGAAATTGAACAACTCTTTACTAGAGGACACTGGGTCAGGGAAGAAATAAAGAAGGAAATCAAAGACTTCTTAAAATCCAACGAAAATGAAGACACAACATACCCAAACCTATGGGACACAATGAAAG
The DNA here is from genome assembly GCA_907164525.1 of Lophiomys imhausi. Lineage (NCBI taxonomy): Eukaryota > Metazoa > Chordata > Mammalia > Rodentia > Muridae > Lophiomys > Lophiomys imhausi. Next base: position 1,520,253 of record CAJQZJ010014103.1, on the reverse strand, counting down.
CTGTGCTACGAGGAAAGTTCATAGCATTAAGTGCCTTCAAAAAGAAAATTGTGACAGCTCATATTAGCAAATTAACAGCTAAACTGGGTGATTGGAAAAAAAAGAAGCAAACACTCCCAAGAAGAGCAGAAGGCAGGAGATCATCAAACTTAGGGCTGAAATCAACAACTTAGAAACAAAAAGAACTACACAAAGAATCAATGAAACCAAGAGTTGGTTCTTCGAGAAAATAAACAAAATAGACAAACCCTTAGCCAAATTAACTAAAAGACAGAGGGAGAAAACACAAATCAACAAAATCAGAAATGAGAAGGGAGAAATTAACACAGACATTGAGGAAATCCAGAGAATATTTGGATCCTACTTTAAAAATGTATACTCAACCAAATTTGAAAACTTAAGTGAAATGGACAATTTTCTTGATAGATTCCACCTACCAAAGCTAAATCAAGATCAGATAAACAGATTAAACAGCCCTATAACGCCTAAGGAAATAGAAACAGTCATTAAAAACTCCCAACCAAAAAAAGCCCAGGGCCAGATGGCTTTAGCACGGAATTCTACTGGAACTTCACAGAGGAGTTAACACCAATACTTTTCAAACTCTTTCACCAAATAGAATCTGAAAGAACATTGTCAAACTCATTCTACGAGGCCACAATCACCCTGATTCCTAAACCACACAAAGACCCAACAAAGAAAGAGAACTTCAGACCAATCTCCCTCATGAATATAGATGCAAAAATACTTAATAAAATACAAGCAAACCGAATTCAAGAACACATCAAAAGTATCATACACCATGATCAAGTAGGCTTCATCCCAGGGATTCAGGGATGGTTCAACATGCGAAAATCTATCAACGTCATTCACCATATAAACAAGATGAAAGAAAAAAACCACATGATAATCTCGCTAGATGCAGAAAAAGCATTTGACAAAATTCAACCCCCTTTCATGCTAAAAGTTCTGGAGAGAACGGGCATACAAGGACCATACCTAGAAATAATAAAGGCAATATACAGCAGGCCAGTGGTCAACATCAAAATAAATGGTGAGAAACTTGAAGCATTCCCTCTAAACTCAGGGACAAGACAAGGATGTCCACTTTCACCATATCTCTTCAATATAGTACTTGAAGTTCTTGCTAGAGCAATAAGACAACTAAAGGAGATCAAGGGGATAAACATCGGAAACAAAGAAGTCAAATTAGCCCTATTTGCAGATGATATGATAGTATACATAAGCGACCCCAAAAATTCCATCCGAGAACTCTTACAGCTGATAAACACCTTCAGCAAATGGCTGGATACAAAATTAATTCAAAAAAATCAGAATCCCTTCTTTATACAACAAACAAATGGGATGAGAAAGAAATAAGGTAAACAACCCCCTTCACAATAGCCACAAACAACATAAAATACCTGGGGGTAACTCTAACCAAGCAAGTAAAGGACCTGTACAACAAGAACTTCAAGCCCTTGAAGAAAGAAATGGAAGATGCCTTTAGAAGATGGAAAGATCTCTCATGCTCATGGATAGGTAGGATCAACATAATAAAAATGGCATCCTACCGAAAGCAATATATAGATTCAATGCATTCCTATCAAAATACCAACATAATTTTTATAGACTTGGAAAGAGCTAGTCTCAATTTCATATGGAACAACAAAATGCCCAGAATAGCTAAATCTATCCTGTACAAAAAAAAAAAAAAAAAAAAAAAAAATCTGGAGATAT